>QEPC01008643.1:155314-176092 GCA_003113815.1 Sphenodon punctatus | reverse complement strand
CTTGTACTGCTACACTTAAAAAAGTAGGCATGCATATAGTTTGCAAGAGAAACTCATTTGGTTTGGACTCATTGCATTTGGGAACAGATTGAGGCACACATCTGAGAGGGGAGGGAAGTTTATAAAATGATGGAATATATGATAGAAGTTTATAAAATCATGACTGTTGTTGAAACAAAAAAATAAGGGAACATGTATTCACTCTCCTAAAAAGGTCTCTTGAGAGTAACTATTCATGACAGTAGCTTCACTAATGTCAATGTAGCCCCACTAATGTCAAGAATGGAGTGAGTGTTCCCATTAAAAAAACCCCACAATTTTACTTACCAATTCTGATCAGGCCCTCCAGCAGTGCAGCAAACCCCTGGAAAGCCATTTTTGAAAGTTTTGAATTGAGATCGATTTGACATGAAAACACGCAGCACATGGCCAACGTGAAATAAAGCCCGCCTCCCTGTGTTAAATGCCTGTGGCTGTCAGTCACAGGGAAGGACTGTTCTTATTGGTGTGCGTCAGTTGCTAAGTAAATGACCCGGGCAGGTGAGGTGGGGTGGGTCCGTCCAGGTGTAGAGACTAGAGACAGCTTCAATAAAGGTAGGAGGCGGAGTACGGTCCCTCTCGGGCACGGGCAGCACCGGTCAGGAGTCGGACACCTCACTACAATCATTAGACAGGAAGAGTTTTCATTCTTGTTTAAAGTTAACTTAACAGTTTCAGTTCCAACGCTAACAGCTTAAAACTGCGGGGGGGGGGGGCGGACACCACCCCCTCTCCACACATACCCCTCTCCTTGTCTGTTGCCAGTTGCCACCAGCGCATTTGCTGCTAGCAATCCAACAGAGGCGGGAGACAGTAAGCACACACCTAACTAATGTGAGAGTTAGCTGCTGCACAGAGGTCTGATGAAGTAAACTAGAAATTGAACTATGATAGGACGCAGTAACATCATTTTATCTTACCGTGCAACATAAAACATTTGTTTAAAAAAGTAAAACTGGCCACTGCAGATTAGAACCGCCAGAACGAAAAATTCAGGATTGCAGCGGGAAACGTAAACGGCTATGCTACAGAAGCTTTGCTACAGAAAGTTATGTACAGAAAGCTATGCTACAGAAAGTTGGCGGGGCGGGTAGTTCACGTTCAAATAAATCACAATCACTCCATCCCACCCCAAAACGAGCTAATGCAGTTAGCTCATCTGACGTTTGGAGTCACAGCAGTCCCCTGAGTCCAATCCAAACCAACCTACTGGGCTTCATGTGCTTACACTCCTTCCCTCACACAGTCCCCTGAGTCCAAACTCAGGCCAAATGATATTGACAGGTGCAAATTGTCATTTATTGGATGGTTCTTGAATGGCAGCATGGTTTAGAAAGAAGAAGATGGATTTGTGTGGTTAAAAGTTTGCGATGGGGCCCAAGTTCCACCAATGTACTGCACTGGAGCACAAGTTAATCAAATCACTCTCCCGGATGGGATAGGTGTGGGGAAAAGGACGGGGAGGAGTCAATTGTAATTTCTAACTTTGTGCAATGGGGGCAGATTTTGTGCTTCTAATTTCAGGGACTAATTTCAGGGACTGTAATTGTCTAATAGTCATAGAAAGACATCTTGTGACTGTACACTGCTTTTACAGTTTAAAAATAAATAAATGCAACAACGGGATTCGAACGCAATTACAGACAGGTCGCAGTTGTCAAGGGAGGGAAACTTAACTATTTACCCATCGGCCAGGATTGGTGACTGCCGCTACAGGCGGGGCATGGCTCCTGCAGCTGGACTACTCCCCGCCCCCCCCCCGGACCAGCCTTTTTAGGCTGACCGACACAAGGTATCATACTTCTTCGTTGGACATATAAGTCTCTTCTCAAAACAGAGGAAGACACAAGGATGCAGTGCTTATAGTTGCCCCTTGCGAAGATCATCTCATTAGATCATCTTAGAAGAGCAGTAGCAGTTCTCAATCCTTACTCACTTTGGGGGGTTGAGAGAGGACTGGTCTTTGGATTCCAGCTAAACTAGGGGTAGCCAGCTATGCTCTCTCAAAGTCAGAGATGTGTTGTTAAGATAACATACACTGCAGGTGGAGTGGGCTGCTCCCCTGGGCCAGCCTTTTTAAGCTGAGTATTATGTGTCTGTGAGTCATTCACTCAGCTCAGGCTTGCCCAGAGGGTGGGGGAGGGGACGTTTGGCTAGCAGTAGCTACCCGGTAGCTACTAGTAGTGAACAAACAGTTTCCTCCTAAGCCTAACTGTTTGAGGTGGGGGCGGGGTACTCGGAGACTTCACAATAACATTCAACTTCAGTCCACTCAACTCCCCTCCCTCCTAATAACTGGTACTGCACCACTGGATGGCTGACAAGTTCAAATTCAAGTTTGTAAAACACTCTTGGCTGGCGGGGAGGGGACGGTTGTCTAGTGGCATGCTGCAGCCCTGTCTGACAAGTTTGAAAACAGACTGAAACTAATAAAAACGAATTATTATTTATCGAATGGAAAAAAAAAATCCCTCCCAAGTTAAACCAACCTACTGCAGTGCACTAGAGCGCAGTGCAGTAATCAAATAAGTTTGAAATCAAACAACTGTCAGTCTCGTCCGGGGGCGGGGAGGAACATGATAAGGACCCATGGTCACAGAGTCACCCACGGGTGGTTGGTGGGGGCCAGTGGCACCGGAACGGGCACAGGAGGAATCACAGCTGTAGTAGGAATAGGGAAGCACTGGAGAAAGCAATGGAGTGGACATAATGGAGGAGGCGGGCCGGGCAGCGACCCACGGTGACAGGACGGAGGCGGGAGCACAAAGCAGGGCCAGCCACACCGAGGGCACGGAAGGCACAGCGGGCCTCACAGGCACAGCCAGCTGCAGGGGGCCAAGAAGGGGCCGGGTGGCCCGCCAGGTGCACGTAGTGGGGCCACTGCAGCATGCCCCGAGGGTATCCCAGCTCAGACATGTAGTGTGCGACCAGGTAGTATGCCTCGAAGGGATCCGGCATTGCCAGCCCCACCTGCACATTGGATCGAGAGCACACACCAGCCAGCGCCATCAGCTCCACTGCGGTGGACTCCGGCAAGACATAGTCGGCAGCTGGTGGCCACGGAAGGTGACCCAGCTCCAACAGGCGATGATAGGCCACACCACGTGACCGCTGGTACCCACGGGCCCCTTGGACAGAGCCAAAGGAGGACATGGCCAGGGAAGGCCCCCCCTCTGCCAGACAGGCTGTGAAGGAGGACATGCTGCACACGTACAGAGCGGACACGGTCTCTGCCGCGGACCACACCACATGCGAGCACATCATCTCCGGGATGCGACCATCGGGAAAGGGACGGAACCGCAGTGTCTCCTCATGCAGCTGGCAGTCGCGGGTGCTCAACTCATACCCAAAGTAGCAGAGCCCAGAACTCATACTCGCATAGGCACCTGTGCGGCTGTCCGGGCAGTTGGCAAGCAATTCCATGGCCGGGGAATGCCAAAGATCACACAGGGTCATTGTCTCGTGGAAGCTCCAGCTATGGATTGCTATGCCTGCGAGCCCTGGGGAAGAGCAGCATCCAGCCATGATCTCCAGCAGCAGAACGCGCCTGATACTACTGCAACAAATGGGTGGCTCCACTGTGGAAGCCCTGGAGGTGACGGGAGGGAATGGGGGAGCTCCAAGGACAGTAGATAAGTCCACCGGCCAACGGCCGCAACATTGTTGTAATGAATTGAGAAGAAGCGACTCGAGGCGTGGGATGCGGAAAGCGCAGGTTCTAGCCTGGCTGAAACTAGCAGAACACACAGAGGAGGGCATTCAACACACAGACCAGGGACCCGACACATGAGGCGAGGGAGTACACCCAACACAACTGGCAGCCAACACAGAGGGGTGGGAGAGGTGATCTGTGCCGCCCTGCCTAGGCGAGGGTACAAGGCTGCCAGTGGTGCTGTCAGTGCTGAGCCCGCCGCCGCCACCTCCTCCATTCCTCTCTTGCCCACCTCCGTTCTCCTATCCCTCCTGCCTGGCTCCATCACGACACGTCCCGGTGCTGTACTGTGTGCCCACCCAGTTTAAATCTCCCTCCCCGGCTGGCGTTGTTGCTCGTTGCGTAGCAGCGATGCAGTGTGCTTAACGTTTCTCCCCAGATATGTGAATCTTTGCTATAGGTTAATGTAATAATAAAGCATATTTTGGGGCATAGAAAGTATGCCGTGAGCAACACAACGCAGCAATAATTGTATTACAAAACAATAACACTAATGTAAAAATAAAAAAAAAATTAAGTTAAATAGAACTGGGATTTGAAACCTCAAAATAACAGCTACAAATTGTATAGCAAGCGGTGACCTTAGCAGCTATGCCAACAGAGTTCTGTTGTTCAGTGCTGCTTTTATGTTGGTGTGAGATTTGCAAACAGGACAGTGGCTTTCCATGGAGTCAAGGTTGACTTTTTCAGTGGCTTCTGCGAGGTAAACAGAAGCCTAATGGGGCGAGTTCTTGAAAGGCTGGAGCCTGCTGCAAGACAGGATGCGCCCACGGTCGAGCAGGAGCCCTTCATAATTTTGATCCTGGATTAAACAGGGAAGTGGGAGAGAACTCTTTTTTAAAAATTTAAAATTGAAGAAAAATTGGAGTGTTTATTATATTTATTTTCTTACATTATTTTTTTCTACTGGTTTTAAAGAGTTATTTTAAAAAATAATTTCTTTATATAGTAATATTTATTTTTACTCAATTTTGTATTAGTATATAACTTTTTTTAGTTTTATACCTGCTTGTGAATCTTTAATTAAAATAAAAATTACTTGTTAATGAATAAAAATGTTTTTCGCTTTTCTTTTTCCAATACATCCAACAATGCAAATTTGCATATATATATATAAAATATGGGGGGGGGGGGTGTCTAAAGAAATATATATGTATATATATTGTATATATACACATGTATACATGCACGTAAATATATGTATGTGTATGCCTCCGCATGCAAATATTCACACACACATACCCAGGCCACACACACATATTTATCTGACCGACACTCATGGCGGTGGGCAAATGCATGGCCTGGGTGTATGGCCTGGATGGTTGCAGAGGGATCATGTGTGGCCTGGTGGAGGGGTGCAGAGGGAAAATATGTATCAATAGTTGGGATGGGAACTATGCATTTGAATAAAAAAAGGGGCATACCCCTCAAATATGCATTATTCAACCTACCATTTGTGGATTAGCCAGTGTGTGCTGTGCACTGCACTGCAGTATCCCTGAGGCATACCCATTTTGTCTTTTCAGTGGGGGAGTGCGTGTCTGTGTCTGTGTCTCTGTGTATGTATTGCCTACTTACTTTATAAGCCAGATGATTAGAAGGGACTTGAGCAGAAAAAGGGTGGAATCTTCTGTACATCCACCCCAAAGCTGAGACACTGAGCCACACAATAAGGACTGATTTAACGCTCTAATGCGTAAGGGGCTGATGGACTTGGACCTAGGAGACCAGAGCTAATTGAAATAGGAAATCACTGAGTGGTCTTGGAGAAGTAAAAACCTCTCAGTCCCAGTTCCCCATATGTAAAATGGGAATACATGTGTATCTGTCTTTCCCTGTGTGTTCCCCTCATCCTTGTGCATCTTTGATTTAAGTACACTGGGCAGGGAGTGGGACCTGTCTAAATCAATCACTCTCTCTTAGGGCATTATTTCACTGTCCTTTCTTAACGACACAATACAAAGGCTCTGATAAAGTATAAGATTAAAATGCTAAAAGCACCACACACACACCCCTCTCCCTGACATTACAGAACTCTAGTGTCCGGGGGAGGGAAGGTGGTCACGTAAGGACAGGTGGGGGCAGGGCAGTCAGTGACGGCATTGGCGACGGCGGTCGGCGACTGCAAGTGAGCGTAACGCCGGTGGCGCTAGGGGGCGGGGCATGATAGCACTCATCACGCTGCCTGGCTCGGCTGCGCTAATCAGTTAGTCTTGGGTTAATGTAATAAATAAGCATTTTAAAATTATTTATATTACAAAGTATGCCAAACACAGCAATAATTTTATGATTAACTAAACAAACAATAACACTAATGTAAAAGTAAAAAAATAATAATTACATGTAACAGTGGGGATTTGAACCAGCTGAATCACAGCTACAAATTGTATAGCAAGCGGGGACATTAACAACTATGCCAACAGAGTTCTGTTGTTCAGCTCACTTCTTCTAGACTGAGGAATTGTGGAATGAGGATTGTAAGATACTCTTTTGCATGGACTTCACACTTCATTCCTTCAACTTTCTGAGCTGGTCCTATGATGTAAAAAATGACTTGGTCAGCCAATACATAGGTCACTTTAAACTCCCACCAGGAGTTTTGGTCAAAAAACTTTACTTTGGAGATCAATTTACGTTTACATAAAAGATCAATTTGCCATAAAATAAAAACACCGTTCCTTGAACTCCCAACCAGAACATGTTGTCCATGCATGTATGTATTGAGAAGAATGGGCAGTTATTGCGGCACAGAGAGACACACAGCACCAGCAGTCAGTGTGACAGCACAGCGCAGCAGCGGCTGCATAGTCATACTCCCTTCGCGAAACCGCGATAAACGCTCATGACTGTCTCTCATATATTAAATTGGCGGAACGCGGGAAAAGACCGCTGATTTTATGCGACAATGGTAACGATCAGCAAATCGATGAAACACATACATGCCGCATCTGCGGATTCTTGTAGCGGAAGAATCGCAGAATCGCGGGGTACCGGGCGGAATTCTGCGAGGCGCAACGTGGGATGCCGAGGTTTAGGAATGGAATTGCGGTGCGGTAACAGCTGCTGCCGCATCAGTCCTACTGGTCACACACATTCATAAACATTAATATATTATAAAATAAGATAGAGCTTTAAAAAACAGGCATATAGTAGAAACCATATTAGATATGTACATATGATTCCTGAGGTAGCCTTTTCCCAGATGATGATCCACCACTTCACTGCAGCAGTGTCTTGTATGAGTACTATATTCTTTCTGGACACGTTGGGCATCTTGCCAAATGTCTTTTCATTCTTGTTGCATTATTTGCATATTTCTGGCCACAATATTTACAATTGTCAACTATCTTCTTTCAGTGGATTCACTATAGTGAGTGATGCCATACACAACTCTTTTTTATGACTACCTCTAACGGATTTTGATTCCTTCCAACCTCCACACCACAGTTCAATAAAAGAAATGAGACGCACTGCTCTGTGTGCTTAGTTTCGGTTTCACTTCCAGCTATCTGTTGCAATCACAGCTTTAGTTTTGGTTTCCCTTTCACCATCAGTAATTTTCCACATGCAGCAAAATGCTGCCAAAGCCCTGATATGGGCACCTTACACAGCAAGGTGATCCTACTGAGACAGCAGTAATATTGCTCCAGTTGGGAACATAAGGGAAAAAGTAACAGAGACAAAAGCATGCAGTCAACACTGCTAGGAGCACTTATGGGTCAAGAGACTACTTTTCTTCTGTCACATTCATAAATTACCAATCTTTTATCAGAACTTCTGTGCATACAGCAGATTCTTATCTGTGCTTAGCTGTGCAATTGGTGATTTTCTACTGTGTTTCCCCAGTAGGAGCAAAGTAAAGAATAGTGAGCTTTGCAACATTGTATTATTACTGCCACTCAGAAGGAGCTAATTGAAACAGGAATTTGGGATATCCCCAGGAGTTCCTCCTCTGAGACAAAGACACAAAGCAAGGAATAGCACGGGTTGAAAGAGTAGAAGGAAAAGACAAATAATCCAAGTGTGCTCCCTTCCCTCAGGGAAATAAGAAAGATCCTAGTAGAGCAGATTCATAAGAACAGCTGTCCCAGAAGAATCTTGGTCTCCCCACAGTCATTCTAAACTAGCCGCACATGTTAATAGAAGCCCTGGAAAATTTTCTGTGGGAAAAACTTGGTGGTAGAAAATTTTCCGCATAAAGATTTGGTGATGGGGTGGCCAGAACTTCACACAATATTCAAGGTGTGGTTGCACCATAGATTGATATAGTTTGTTTTTATCCTCTCTTTATGAATAATTCTTAACATTGGGTGTTCTTGCCACTATCCCGGACTTACCCAGTCCGGAGTGCGACCACCACTGTAACCAGTCCCCGAACTAATGTGATGGGGGTCAGGAGGGCGGGGAGACACATGGACATGCAGTCAGTGATGGCCATCATGGCACCCGGAATCGACAACACTCCGCTGAAAGCCCGCTTTACTCTGAGTCGGGCAGCAGGATCTTGATTGTGGTGGTAGCTAGCCTGGACTGTGACTTGAAGACTAGCCCAAGTCTCAACCTGCACTAGCTGCCACTGCGGTCGGGATCCAGCCTGTGCCAACATCTGGCAGGTGCAAACTTACATGATGGTGGCCCACAGAGTAAAGCATGCTAAAGCTAGCCATAATCGCATATGAGAACACCCATTTGACTTTTGGACTGCTGCACATTGAGCTGATGTTTTCAATAAACTATCCACAATGACTCCAAGATCCCTAATTTAGAACCCAGAATTATGTATGTATAATAAGGATTACCTTCCCCTGTGTACATCACTTTTGTACTTAAATTGTGGGAGACGATCTCGATCTCTAACAATTGGAATTGGATAAATAATTAGCGATGGAATCTAATTTACAGTTAGATTGTTTTTCATTGTTCTGTAATGAATTATGAACATTTGGCTGCTGAACGCTTTTGAAAATCTGACCACTTCATTATTGTGACTAAATTGAGGCACAATTTGGCCTTTAAGATTTCAGTTTTATTTCTTGAGTTTTGTTTCTGTTTCCATAGCAGGTAATTAACATGTGGTGATGTCAACTGATTTCAGAAAGAAGATGGAAAATAACGCAGTTTTGCTGGAATCCAAGTCCTCACCAATCAACCTTCTAAATGAAATGCATCAGCTACGCCTTCTGGGCCACCTCTGTGATGTGACTGTTAGTGTGGAGTATCAGGGTGTCAGGGGAGAGTTTGTGGCTCATAAAGCTGTATTGGCAGCAACAAGCAAGTTTTTCAAGGAGGTGTTTCTTAGTGAAAAGAGCATGGATAGCCCTAGGACAAATGTATTTTTGAATGAAGTCCAGGTAGCTGACTTTGCTTCATTTCTTGAATTTGTCTACACTGCCAAGGTAGAGGTAGAAGAAGATCGGGTTCAACGTATGCTGGAAATAGCTGAAAAGCTAAAGTGTTTGGACCTCTCAGAAACCTGTTTTCAGCTGAAGAAGCAGATGCTTGAATCGGTGTTGCTGGAGTTGCAAAATTTCTCTGAATCGCAGGATGTTGATAGTGACAATACCGAACCAAGTACTTTACTTGAGTCAAAGGCAACTGGTGAGGCAGAAGGTAACGACGGAGTTTGCCTTCCAGATTCACTAGTAGAGTGGTCTAGCAGTAGAGAGTGTATTGAGATGCCAGAAACTAAATCAAAGGAGAAATTGGACAAGAAAAAAGAAACCATGAAGCCTCCTTATGCAAAAATCAGAAGAGCCAGTGGGAGACTGGCTGGGCGAAAAGTGTTTGTCGAAATCCCCAAGAAAAAGTACACAAGGCGCCTGCGAGAGCAACAAAAGAATGCTGCAGAAGAGAAGGATGCTGTTGAAGAGGACAAATTCCCAAGAGACCATGGTATGCATGATGTAGAAAAGGAGGAGAAGCAAGTGGAAAATAACGTGAAGCCTGAGAATGAGGAGTGTGACGATGGTTCCTGTGAATCAGAAAACTTGAAAAAATCAGGAGAGGATAAAAAGAAACGAGGTGGCTATTTCAAGTGCAGCACCTGTGAAAAGGAATTCCTGTATGAGAAGAGCTTTCTGAAGCATATAAAGCACAGCCATGGCATTGCAGCCCAAATAATTTACCGGTGTGAAACTTGCAGCCAGACATTCGCCAACCGGTGCAACTTAAAAAGCCACCAGCGTCACGTCCACAGCAGCGAACGCCACTTCCCTTGTGAACACTGTGGTAAGAAGTTCAAGAGGAAGAAAGATGTCAAGAGGCACATTCTTCAGGTTCATGAGGGTGGTGGGGAGCGTCATCACTGCCAACAGTGTGGAAAGGGTCTGAGCTCCAAAACGGCCTTGAGGCTCCATGAAAGGACACATACAGGCGACAAGCCTTATGGGTGCACAGAGTGTGAGGCTAAATTTTCTCAGCCTTCGGCACTTAAAACACACATGAGGTATGAACAGACTTAACTGTCTTTGTTAGTTCTTTCTGGTAGGAAAGATTGTCTTTTTTTTTATAGGACAGATTTCCAGGACTCAAAGTGAGGATTTGGGACTACTAGAAAGTTTAATCTTTTCTCTTTTCAGAGACTCTTTTGTGGAGAAATTTTCTGTCAGGTAGTTGATGGCTAAAGTTTAGTGTTAGACTATTTTTAGATGAGACGATACCATTGCAAGTCCACCCAGTGGACACATGTGGTACCACCCATTTAAAAGTGGCAGTGGGTGGCATGCACTCCCACAACCCACGTGCCTCCACCCATCTACCTATACGGAGTACCGGCTGAAAAGTCGGACTGCTCCATGGGGGGCTTGATTGGGCACACACCCATCCGCCGCTGTCTAAACTCTCCCCCACCCAGTGCATGTGCACTCCACTGAGCACACACAGACCTGCACACACGCCCAACATCTGTCCAAAAACAGCCATAGACTCTGAATCTGCAAACTCTTGAGAACATCTATCATTTTATGGAAGTAGTCTCAAAATCCAAGGTGGAAAATTGCACAAATGTTAGTGTTTACAAGAGTCAGGGTTTAAATTTTGAAGTACTAAAATTAATAGAATACAAATCAAAATCCTTTTGAAAATGCAAACTTTCACTGCACATAACTGCAGTTGGGAATTACTGACCTAAAAACTCATCAGTGAAATAAACCATTGGCTATAAATTGTTTTGGTTTGTTTTTTCCATCTGTAAAATGAAATTTTCACACACTAATTATAATTTCCTACCCTTCACAGTTGTGTTTGGAGGGTAGGCTAGTTAGGGATTAATTATGCAAAGTGCGGATTACTCTTGACCCAGTTTTAAAGTACATTAGTGCACATAAGCAAGTTTTGCTTCATCAAAGACAAAATGCATGGCTCTTCACTGGATTATGTCCTTACTGAGCCAAGTCCTGTTCTCAAAACATGGAGCTCCCGCTGGAAGATCAAAATGCATCATGTAAATTATTCCTTCTGTCCATTTCATTCAGCTTGGGAAAGAAACTAGGCTGGTCTGTCTCTAGTCTTTTGCATTCTTTGATTTCCTGCACTTTCTTTTGTCCTTAAGCTAAAAGCTTAATTGTGAATGTTTGCTTTTTCAAAAATAAATGTATGTATAAATATCCCCTGTAAGTATGCTGACCGGTAATATGAACACACAGGTGAGAGAGAGAATTTGGTGTAGCTGCCCGTAAACCTAGCCACTGAGCTACACTGACGTGTAACGAGTCTAGCAGCTATTTACATGAGCAATATGCAAAGCTTGCTCTTTGTGGTTAATTTAACAAAGGGGAGTTAGTAATTGTCGGTGTAACTTGGGTAGTAGAGCCTTGAAATGGAAAATGGAAGGTCAAGGGTATGAATTCAGCCCTTAGTAGACAGTAGAGGCTCTGTCACACAACAAAGAAGCTCTACATTATTGCCAGGGACCCATGTTCAGTGTATCTTCCCCATTGCCTCCAATGTGAAAACGCAGCAAACTCAAGGCCCTGATTATTGCTATTGTTTTAAAAGGAAAACTTAAATATTATTTAGCACCAGCAATGTACCTGGAAACCGGTCCCTACCTTAAGGGGCTTACAGTCTAAGAAAGGGGAACATGGGGAGAGACAGGGATACAGTCATGAAGTTGAGAAGTTACAGGTGCTTAACTTAGGCCACTTTCAGACCACCCCCCACCCCCCGCATGCATATTCTAACTGCAAGGGGGAAATGCGCAACCAGAATATGCGCAGGGATCAGCTGGTCTGAAAGCCCCCCTGTGCAGCTTTGCCAGCAGACATGCTCATGGATGCGGAGCTCGATTTCATGTTCTGCATCCATGCCATCCATGTTGGCAAAGCCGCGTGCAGACCGGGGCGAGCAGCGTTCAGATCAGCTGATCCCCATGCATATTGTGGCAGCGCACACATCACACACCCACACCCTGCAGCCAGAATATGTGGGCTGGGGGGGATGTCTGAGAGTGGCCTGCCTTACAGGGAAGAGGAGGACTGTGAGTGAAGGATGGGAGAGGAGGCATCAGTGATGAGGAGCTACAGAAAGCCTGATGGAAGAGGTAGATTTTCAGGAGGAATTAGAAGTTTGGGAGGGAAGGAAAAGAATGAATGTGTTCAGGGAAGGTTGGAAGCAAGGGAAAGGGGGGGGAATTTTGAGGAGCAAGATGAAAGTGGTGACAAAGGAGAAAGGGAACCTGGGGAGCGGTAGATGACAGCTACACAGAGATGGAGGAAAGATGAAAGAAATCAAACCTTTTAACTAGGGCTGAAACGAGGTCTTTGGAAAACTTCCGAATTCACTGAAGATTAAGGTATTTCGTTCCGAAGTTCCGAGTACCAAGGCTGTTCAGAAAACTTCTGGAAACTTCGGAAACTGCTGCGCACATCAGGGGTTGGTGAACAGTTGAGCTTTTTGTGGAAATGAAACTTAGTGCCATATTGGTAGGAGGAAGGTATGGGGGAGGGGACAGTTGAGTGTTGGTAAGCCAGATGGCAAGTTTTGATTGGCTGGCCAAGCCAGATGGCAAGCTTTTGATTGACTGGCAGGGCAAAATAAAAGTGGCTGCAGCCATTTTCTATTCTCTTTGGTGAATTTGGCTGTGTGCTACAGTGCTAGATCTGTAAGTAATGGCTGGCAGGGAGGGGTGCCTGGCATGGCATGGTATTGCTTGGCCTGACGCGTCCATAGGGCCAGTGCTGGAGGATGAGGGTTATGTTTACCTTTGCCATACCATGCTTGTTTAAAAAAAAAAAAATGGATACCACATTTCTTCTAATTCTGGCTGGCACTTGGCACCATTAGGCCAAAGGGATCTCTCTGCCTGGCTCCACTTCCCCTTGCCTGCTCTGTTCAAATTCTAGTTCCAATACCAATGCCATGCCAAGACTAGAGGGTTCCCGTGTGTGTGTGTGTGTGTGTGTGTGTGTGTGTGAGAGAGAGAGAGAGAGAGAGAGAATGTCTGGTTTCTTTATTGTGGGTGGTGTTATAATTTTGTCTGCTGGATGGGCAGGTTGGCTGGCTTTTGGTGGGATTTTTATTTCTCCATGCAGTTGCACACTGTCTTGCGGGGTTTTGTGTGTTGTCGTCTTTCTTTTTAACAAGGTTGTGGTTGTGACATTGCACAGCAGAGCCTAATTGTAAAGTGTAACTTCTACTGTTCTGCCAGCTGCTTGACACCATGAGGCCAGACTGGGATCTCGCTACCTGGCTCCCCTTCCTTTTACCTGGACCAAATTAACAGTGCCACAGTACCCATGCCATGCCAAGAGGATGCCCCTGGGTGTGTGTGTGAATGTCTGGTTTCTTAAGTTTGTGATTTTGTTGGGCTTACTGGCTTTTGGTGGGATTTATTTCTCCATGCAACTGCACACTGTTTTACGGGGTTGTATTTTTCTTGAGTGAATGTCCCATTTTGCTAGCTTGCATTTTTGTGCACTCACTGCTGATGGTGGGTCATGCTGTGGGTACGCTAGTGTTGCTGCTGTTATTTTATTTCTGCACGCAGTTGCACTTTTATGGGGTTGTCTTCTGGAGCAATTGTCTCATTCTTGCTAGCTTGCTTTTCTGGGTAGTGCCTTGGCTGTGGGTTCAAGGACTTGGTCAAGATGTGACCAGCCGGGGCACTGGGAGAATACTTTTTAGTTTTTCTGATATGGGGGGGGGGGGGGAGAGGGAGGGAGGAAGGGCTGAATGTGGTGTTGTGCACCCTGCTTGCCTAGGCAATTAATTGGCTGCAGCTGCTGCACGTGACAACACCTGCTGAGACACCAACCTGGTACCGAATAGTTCAGAAGTTTTCTGAGGTCTGGAATTCCAAAACTTTTGAAACGGTGCCAAAGGGCAACCCAGTATTCGGGCTGATTACTTGGAACTTCGGAATTCGGCCCGAGTACCTGGAAGTACTATTCAATACAGCTCTACTTTTTAACCTGTCGAGATTTGAACCCTTGACCTGTCAGTCACCTTTTTTAAGTTGTACTACCAGAGCTACAGGACGAGGGAGGCTGAAACAGATACCAGAATGAAGCAGGGACAAACAACAGTTGGTATCTGCTTCATCATACCTGAAACAGAATGGGCAAAATTATTGGATACAGTATTCTCCCCTGAAATTCGTTTCAGCTCCACTCTAGTATAAAGGTCATTTGTAGATAAGTAGTTGAAATGTATATATTTTATTTCATTTATTTCACAAATTTCTACCCTGCTCTTCCCGCCAAAGGCGCCCCAGAGCGGCTAACAATACAGCCAATAAAGTACATTTATAAACCCTAATTCTGAAGGTTGTTTTGCCCATATAGATCTCATTGCACAGTCAGGGCTATAATCAGACTGACGACTATTTAGTGACCTCTTTCTACTGAAATGGAAGTCGTACAGGGAGGAGAATCACAGCTGCTTGAAAGTCTTGGAGAACTATCACAGCTATATAGGGGAGTGAGCCAGACTGGAATTTTTCAGCTCCTGCTTCATTAAAAAGAACTGTTAACCAAGTTCTGATTCCATAATATTTTACTAGAGATACCACAACCTGAAATGTTCACTTTTACTCTGGGGGGAAAAATGAACATTGATTTCCCTCCCCTGTATTGTGATCTACATAGGGACACTCATTTGCACTCCTAAATTATAGGAAGGTTCTTCATCAAGAAATCTATGGGACACAATTGAACACCACCCCATATTTTTATTTTTTCCCCTTTTTTTAGTCGCTTTTCAGATACTACACAGAACGTAAACTTTGGTGTGTACTCAAGGGGAATAGTGAAATGTACCTTGTCTTAATCATTACATTTTCTGATTTCAGAATCCATACTGGTGAAAAACCATTTGTTTGTGATGAATGTGGTGCAAGGTTTACACAGAATCACATGCTTATATATCATAAAAGATGTCACTCAGGTAAGAGTCTTTTTTGTCACATCCAGATGTTTTAACTCAACACTGTTTGTTCAGAAACTAACTTGTGCCTCATATAATTCATTCAAAAAGCTGTGTAGAACATGAGTTAAGATAGTTATGCAATCCACAGTCTTAACACAAATTGTAACGAATGAAAAACCACTGAAGGTTACTACAGTCACTGCAAGTCAGTCATTTCTTTTATATTGCTAGCTCACATAGTCTGCTATGACTCGCTTTGTCTCTCAGGGCACATTCACACATCAACCTGACAACAGGGTTACAGTTGGTTTGCCCAATGATTATGGTTGTTTTTACATAGCACCTCTGGGTTTCTATTCCATTTACCTTCCTCAGCAACTCTGCCAGTTAAATGTAGGCTAGTAAGAAATATGGCCATGGGAAGGTTCTCCAGATGTAGTTAAATGTTTCCTGTTGACAGAGAAATATTGATCTGTAGCAGTCAAGGAGAGGAATCTGGCTAATCTGAACACATTCACTGCAAGTAACCTAGAGGTGAGAATTGCCCAACAATAATTGCTAATCCATCACATTATGTAATGATGACAATGCCATGATCACAAAACAAACATTCATGCTGTTACGTGTTTGAGCAACTAGTTTACTCCCAGAAGCTGTTCCACAGATGTTGTTCCATGCCTGGAGGTTGCATTACAGCTTGTAACAAGAGAGGCTTGTGGACTAATAGCCATTAACATCTTTTCCAGTTGGGACATACCTGAAAAACAGTATGATGCAAAATGTATTTCCAAGTTATTTGTCCTTCATGATAACACTTGCATTATGAAACCTATGAAATAACTTTGAATATCTCTTACCAAATCATTGAGCTAATAGCTCAAAGCTGTAAGGGATCAGAGTCTGGTTGACTCTGTGTTAAGCATCTCTGGTAGCATACGAAGATACAGTATATGATATGTACAGGGTTTGGTACTGGCTGTATGTTCCCTTTGAGTGACGAGAGGAAATGCAAGTCCACTTGAAAATATTCTGCTCAGCTGTTCCTGCATATTCCCATGGCATCTCATCTCTGTGAACACAAGGGGGCGGGGTAGAAAAATTGTGAAATAAATAAATAAATATAGATTGTGCCCATATGTGGGCCAGTACATGTAAAAAGCAACAAACAACTGTTTGTTTGCTAGATGTCTCCTGCTCACAGCATCTGCATGTTCCACGTGCATTCTCGCTCACTAATTGTCTACCACTTCTGAAGCCATATATTTTGGAAACTACTATTGTTTTTTTTATTTATATAGCACCAGCAGTGTGCCTGGAACTGTACAATCAGTAGTAATAGATGGGTCCCTACCCCAAGGGATTTACAATATAAAGAGACAAGGGAGAGGTGAACATCAGGAGAGACAAGAATTCATTCATGAGGTTGAGAAAATGCAGGTGCACGTGCTTAACTTAGTTACAGAGAAGAGGTTCTGAGGGAGGGAAGAGGTCACAATTTCACTCATGATGAGGTAGGGAAAGCCTGACAGAAGAGGTAGGTTTTCAGGAGGGATTTGAAAGTTGGGAGGGAGGGAGAAGAACAAATGTATCCAGGGAATTCCTGGCGTGGGGAGGAGCAAAAGAGAAGGGGGGGAAACGTTTAGAGGAGCAGGGGAGTCACAAGCAGACAAGGGTGGGAGCAGAGGAGGAGCAAAACTCCCAGGCAGGAATGTGGTGGGATACAAGAGCAGAGAGATATGGGGGAGCAAAGCCATGAAGAGCCTTGGAGGTGAAGACCAGAAAGAGAAATGTAGAAGGATTGGATAGAGAGATCTTCGCAAAGAGAACCAGTCGACAACAGAATCCCGGGAACCAAAGGAGCATAGCCAATCCAGAAGGAAGCCATGGTTGACAGTGTCAAAGGTGACAGAGAGATTGAGGAGGATAATAATGGCGGAGAGGCCCTTAGATTTAGCTAAGAGAAAGTCATCGGTGATTTTGGTGAAGGCAGTCTCAGTTGAGGGGAGAGGGCGAAAGCCCAGTTGGAGGAGGTCAAGGGAGGAATTAGATGAGAGGAAATCAAGACAGTGCATGTTAGACCACCCGCTCCAGAAGTTTGGAAGCAAAGGGTAGGAGCAAGATGGGACGATAGCTGGAAGGGTTGGAGTGGTCAAGAGTGGCCTTCATAAGGGATAGGGGAGACAGTGGCATGTTTGAAAGCCAACGGAAATGACCCAGCGGGGGGAAATCGATGATGTGCAGCAGAGAAGGTACAGCGGTAGGGCAATCGCCGTTAGGAGGTGAAAGGGGATTTTATTTATTTATTTATTTATTTTATTTTAAGAATTTTATACCCTGCCCCTCCTGCCACAGGCAGCCCAGGGCGGCTACCAACATTAATATAAATATAAAATATCATAAAACAAATTAAAGCAGCATACAATAATAATAATAACAATAGTAAAAAAGGAACAAAACCCCACCCCAACCCTCACCAGCCTCCCCACCCCCTACCCACCCTTACCCTTCTACCTCACCAAACACCTGACACAACAGCCAGGTCTTACCCATCCTACAAAAGGCTGGGAGGTCTGGGGCCAGATGGGCCCCCACCGGGGGGGAGTTCCAAAGGCGCGGGACAGCCACCGAGAACTCCCTATTCTGCGTGGTCCCCCGGGAAACCCAGGGGCCTTCCAGCACGGCGCCCCGGACGACCGCAGGGGCTGGTCTAGAACCCGGAGAGTGAGGCGATCTCGCAAATAGGCAGGGCCCAGGCCATGTAAGGCCTTATAGGTCAAAACCAGCACTTTGAATCGAGCCCGAAAGGCTATTGGCAACCAGTGCAGAGATCGGAACACTGGTGTAATGTGCGCCCGGCAGCCCAGTCCCACCAAGAGCCGGGTCGCCGCATTCTGCACTAGCAGCAGCTTCTGAGCCATCACCATAGGTAGTCCCACGTAGAGCACTTTACAGTAGTCTAGCCGAGAGGTAATTAAAGCATGGATGATTGTGGCTAGGTCAGGAACCAAAACCAACGTCCGAAGCCGCCGCACCAGATGTAACTGGTGGAAGGCACTCCTCGCCACAGCCTCCACCTGGATTTCCAGGTGAACTGCGCATTGAGGAGTACCCCTAGGTTCCGTACCTGGGAAGTCAGCGGAGGACAGATCCCATCAACCAAAGGAGCTGTTACTTCCACCGACTTACCCACAAACATCACCTCCGTCTTGTCAGGATTCAGTCGCAGTCGGTTAGCCCTCATCCAATCCCCCACAGCTGCCAAACACCGGGTAAGCACCGAGACAGTCGGGCCTGGGTTGGTCGAAAATGAGAGATACAGTTGGGTGTCATCCGCATACTGATGACACCTCACCCCAAACCCTCTGATCACCTCGCCGAGCGGCTGCATATGCTCGTTGAACAGGAGAGGGGTCAAAACAGAACCCTGCGGAACTCCACACAAGAGGTCTCGGTAGGATGAAAAACAATCACCAATCACCACCACTGAGTTCTCCCGGTCAGGAATGAGTGGAACCATTCAAGAACGATCCCGCCTACCGCCGCACTGTCCCACAGGTGCACCACCAACATCTCATGGTCAATGGTATCAAATGCTGCTGAAAGATCTAACAGGTCCAATAGGGTTGAACAACCCCAATCCTTCTCATGGTGGAGATCATCCACCAAAGCCACAAGTGCTGTCTCAGTGCTATGATCCTGATGAAAGCCAGACTGAGAAGAATCAAGATGCTCCTGGAGTTAGGGTTAAGGGGGTAGGTGGAGGGGTTGAATGAGGAAGGAGATGACCTTATCAACGAATGCTGGGGAGGAGAAGAGAGGCAGGAGAGGGAATAGCAGGGAAGGAAATTGAGGAGGGAGAGGGTTGAGAAGCAATTGACAAACTCCACCTTGCTATCTTGTTGAAAAAGGAGAGAAGATCCTGTGCAGAGAAAGGAAGGCAGGGGAGGACAGGGAGGCTTCAGAAGGGAAGCAAATGTTGAGAAGAGACCGTGGGGGTTGTGGGAGTGAGATTCGATTAATGTGGAGTAATAGCGGTCTTTGGTCAGGGAAAGAGCATCACTAAATGCAGCTAGAGCAAACTTAAAGTGGATGAAGTTGGCAAATTCACGAGACTTCCACCAGAAGTGCTCGGTGTCTCGAGAGCAGGTTTGGAGGTGGTGGATAGTAGAGGTGAGCCAAGGAAAGAGGTTTATATGATTTAATAGGACAGCACGAAATACACCCCAGTAAGTCAAGGGTAGATGAAAGGAATGAGTTGAAGGCAGAGACAGCAGAATCCGGGCAGGTGGTAGAGGAGACAGATAGAAGGGGGGGAGCGTGGAAGCAAAATCAAGAGGGTTGATGGACTGAAGGTCATGGAAAGAGCAAGAGGTTAGGGAAGTAGGTGGGAGCAAGTGGTAGAGACTCAATGAAGCCTGGTGATGGTCAGAGACAGGAAGGGTGTCAAAGGAGAGATCCAAGAGAACAGGTTTTTGTTTTTTATAAGACTAGTTTGAGGGAGTGGCTGTTATGATGCGACAGGCAGTCAGTCCACAGGGAAAGGTCAAAAGAAGAGGTCAGCGAGAGGAAGCAGAAAGTGTCCATATGGATATTGAAGTCCCTGAGAACGAGGGTGGGAATATTGTCGTCGGAAAGGAAAAAAGAAAACCAAGTGTCAAAACTGGATAGAAAAGAGTGGGAGCCTGGGAGGTGGTAGATGATGGCAACACGGGGGGTGGGGAGTAGAGGCGAATGCAGTGGGCCTCAAAGAAAGCGAGGAGTGCTGAGGGGTTGGAACTGGCACGATTTGGCAAGCAGCAGGCCACCACCACCGCTGCAGCCTTCAGAGCATGGTGAGAGGGTGAAGGTGAGGCCGCCAAGGGAGAGGGCAGCAGAAATGGCAGTGTTACAGGGGAGAATCCAGGTTTCTGTAAGGGCAGGGAGCTAGAGGAAAGGAAGAGATTGTGGATGAATAGTGGAGACGGGATTGGGATCAGGATTGGGGAGAGGGTGCAGTGGTGGTAGCAAGGAGTAGGATTGGGAGTGGCTGAGATACAGGAAGGTGGAGGAATGCTACTCCAAGGAGGGAGTTGGGAGAGGAGAAGGGAGGAGAGGTACGTGGAAGCAGTCCAGATATTTTCTGCAGGGGGACAGAATTGGCTGATGGGTGCTGGCATTTTGCAGTGGTTCAGTGAGTGGTGGAGCAGAACGTTTTTAAAAAAAAATTATTTATTTATTTATTTATTTAATAGATTTATATCCCGCCCCTCCTGCCATGCATTATTATAATAATAATAATTATTATTATTTATTATTAACAAGCATTTATATAGCACAAGCAATGTACCTGGTGCTTTACAAAATAATTGAATAGACACGGTCTCTGCCCTACGTCTTACAATCTGAGAGGCGGGGGTGGGGGAGACGAAGGAAGGGGAACAAAGGGAGAGACAAGGAGTGTAACATGCACGAGGATGCGAGGTCCCAGGTGCATGCGCTTATTTATGTATTTATTTCATAAATTTATACCCTGCCCCTCCTGCCATGCAGCCCGGGGCGGCTTCCAAAACATTAAAATACAATAAAACCATTAAAATTCTCATAAATATTATAAAATATCAAAACAGGACTAAGTTATCAATATAAAACCAAAGTAGGTGGGGGAGCTAAAACACCCCTCCCTA
>QEPC01008643.1:121154-150891 GCA_003113815.1 Sphenodon punctatus | reverse complement strand
GAAGGAGAGGAAGGATGAGGGGGGAAGATAAGGAGTTCAGTTTTAGCCATGTTGAGTTTGAGTTGACGTTGAGACATCCAGGTAGAGATGTCAGAGAGACAACTGGTGAGGTGAGCTTGAACAGATGGAGTAGAGGGAGTAGAGAGATAGAGCTGAGTGTCATCAGCGTAGAGGTGATATTGGAAGCCATGGAAGGCAATGAGTTTGCCTAGGGACAGGGTATAGATAGAGAAGAAGAGAGGGCCCAGGACAGAGCCTTGGGGAACACCAACTGAGAGTGGAAGGGAGGAGGAGGTGGAGTTGGCAAGAGACACATTGAAGGAGTGGTTAGAGAGGTAGGAGGAGAACCAGTCGAGAATGGAGCCACAGAAGCCAAGGGAGTTAAATGAATCCACCAAGAATGAGTGGTCAGTATCGAAGACAGAAGAGAGGTCAAGGAGGACAAAAATTGAGTAGAGCCGATTAGATTTAGCCACAAGTAGATCATTGGTGATCTTAGCGAGAGCAGTTTCAGTCGAGTGAAGGGGGCAAAAAACAGATTGGAGAGGGTCAAGGGAGGAGTTGGCAGAGAGGAAGTTAAGGCAGCAGGAGTAGACAACACGTTCAAGAAGCTTGGAAACAAAAGGAAGGAGTGAGACTGGGTGGTAGCTAGAAGGGTCAGAGGGATCAAGAGTGGACATTTTGAGGATAGGAGAGACAGTGGCATGCTTGAAGGCAGATGGGAAGGAGCCAGTAGAGAGGGAGAGGCTGATGATGTGCAGGAGGAAAGGGGCGACATTGAGAACAATGGAGATCAGGTGGCGGGAGGGGAAGGGGGCAAGTGGAAGGGTTGGAGGAGGAGAGCAGGGATGAGATTTCCTCAAGGGAGGGAAGGAGGACAGGAGAGAAGGAGGGAGGGGGGAGGGAGTAGCAAGAGGAGAGGAGTGGGAAGCGATGTCAAGGTGGCTCTTGTCTATCTTGGAGGTGAAGAAGGAAACAAGATCCTGAGCAGAAAGGGAGGAGGGAGGAAGACGACGGGGGGTGGGGCTTGAGGAGGGAGTCAAAGGTGGAGAACAGGCAGCGAGGGTCTCGAGAACAGGACTCAATGCAGGAGGCGTAGTAATTCTTTCTAGCGAGGGAGATAGCAGAAGTAAGGGAGGAGAGACAGAATTTGAATTGAAGGAAGTCCGTATGAGAATGGGATTTGCGCCAAAGGCTTTCAGCAGCACAAGTGAGGGAGCAGAGGTGGCGGATATTGGGGGTGATCCACTGAGCCAAGGACATGGGTTGTGGGAGTGGGCAGGCCGGGAGGAGAGGGGGGCAAGGGAGTCGGGTGGTGGCGAGAGAGGCATTGAAAGCAGAAATGGCAGATTCAAGGGGGGAGGAGAAGACTGAGGGGAGAAGCGGGGAGAGAGAGGAGGCAAAGTCCAGGGCGTTAATGGCCTTCAGGTCACACAATGGGCATAGAGAAGGGGAAGAGGAAGGGGGACAGTGGGAGACATTGAAAGAGGCAAGGAAGTGGTCAGAGATGGGATGAGGATCGAAGGAGAGATCAGAGACAGAGCAGTTCCTAGAGAAGACGAGGTCAAAAGAATGGCTTTTAGCATGGGTGGGGGAGTTGGTCCAAAGGTGGAGGTTGAAGGAGGAGACTAGTGAGAGGAAGCGAGAGATGGAGAGCTAGGAACGTGAATGTTGAAGTCACCGAGGATGAGAGTGGGGTATCGTCGGAGAAGAAGAAAGTGAGCCAGGACTCAAATTCCGAGAGAAAGGAAGAGAGAGAGCAGGGGGAAGCGATGACAGCGATGCAGAGATGGAGGGGGGAGAAGAGGCGCACAGAGTGAGCCTCCAAGCAAGGGAAGGAGAGAGAAGGGGATGAGAAAGTGGTTGGAATTGACAGGAGTCAGTGAGGAGGAGCTCCACGCCACCACCCCAGCCTTTGGGGTATGGCTGGTGAGAAAAGGAGAGACCCCCCCGAAGGAGACAGTAGCTGGGGTGACAGAATCGGAGGGGGAGATCCAAGTTTCAGTAAGGGCAAGGAGCTGGAGGGAGTGGGAGAGGAAGAGATCATGTATGTAGGGTGCTTTATTGGCAGAGGAGCGACAGTTCCAAAGGGAGCAGGAGAATGGGAGCTGATCAGGGGGAAGGCAGGGAATGGGGATAAGACTGGGAGAAAGGGGGTGGCGGGGCAGGCGAGAGATAGGGAAGGTGGGAGAAGAGCAGGAGGGGAAGGTAGCTAAGAGGTAGGAGGAAGTGTGAGGAGGTTGGCGAGAACTGAGTGGCTGGGAGGGAGGAAGGAGCAGGGGGAAAAGAAGCAGAGGAAGGAAGAGATGGGGGAGAGGGGAAAAGGGGAGAAGGAAGGCAAGAGATTAGGCCAGGCATGATGGTTTGGAGGATAGGTAATAGAGAAGAGACCGAGAAGGACGAGGTGGAGAGTGCCTGACCTACTGGCCACTGAGGAGCCACCAGGTGGTAGAAGTACCCTTAAGCTTACCCTTAGCTGCTGTTGTAGTATTTGCTGGAACTGAGGCGGCAGAAAGGCCAAGCTTTCTGCTGCCTATGATATTGTACCCTATTCCAATGTCATACGAACGGGGTACACGACACAGCTCCTGCTGGCCCTGAAACGGCCACAAACGGCCAGCACCCTTTTATGTCAACCTTCGGACGTGTCCTTTCCAGTTACTACATTGAATAACTGCAGGGGCGGTTTGGGGCGGCTGCCCCGGGCCCAGCTCCTGCCCACTGTCTGTCTCTGTGAGGGAGAGGCAGAGGTCCTGCTTCTCCCTCATTCCCTGGCCCCCTCCACTGCCTGTCAGTCTCTGCCAGGAAGTGAGGGAAAGGCGGGACCTCTGCCTCTCACTCCCTGACCGAGACAGGCAGTGGATGGGGCCAGGGAGTGAGGGAAAGGCAGAGGACCCGCCTCTCCCTCACTCCCTGGAAACATCTGGTGGCGGTGCAACGGCAGATTCAATCTGCTGCTGCGGTGCCCGGCAGGAGCCAGTGAGCGGGCCTGGCGCGGGGCCCAGACCAGCAGCAGTGGTAAGTGCCACAAAAAATGACTGGGCTTGGGGATGGGTGGAGAGGAGTGCGCCCTCCGCCCATCCCCGAGCCCAGGGCCGGGTAGTGCCCCGAGACCAAGCCGGGGAGCGCCCCCTGAGCTGGGGACTGCACCTAGGCCTGCTGGAGCTGCCGGTGGGACAATGGGGCTGCACATTCCTCCCCTGCCCTGGGCCCAGCAATCTTTAAGGCCAGCCCTGAGTAACTGATCACATGTAAGCCTATGCAGGAAGGGCAGCATATAAATTTGAATAAATAACCAGGGCCACATGTATTCTGAAATTTTTCCCCAACTTCTTCTATGTTGATGGCAGAGGGAAATTTTGCATTGAAGCAGACAGAGCTTTTGCTGATAGCAGGAGGAGGGAATTGTGTTATAGTGCAATGTGTTACTGTGAAAACCGTGCATTTCCAGCTGCCAGCTGTGTGGGAATTCAAAAAAACCATGGGAGACCGGCTGTGCAAGCCTTTCCAGGGACCCCAGGGGACCCCTTTCATTATGGCGCCCGATCTGGAGGACGCGTGAGATATTGTCATAAAATACCAATTTGGGGGCTCAAATTAAAGGTCTCAATGAGTAGAATGCATTTGTAATGTGTATTTGGAATGATTGGACACTTGGGGGCCAGAAAATCCAGAATTGTAGGGGATGGGGTATTTAGCAATTCTCAGATGTTGTTACAATATACTCGTGTTTGGGTTCAAATTAAATGTTGCAATGGGGAGAGTACATTACTGCTGTGTTCTCATGATTGGACATTTGGTGCCTGTAGAAGGGTCGGGACGTGTCAGAAATTGAGATGTATGAGATAAGTGTTTGCACTCAAATCAAATACCATAGTGTACCAACATGTTCTACTGTGAAATCTTTTTTGAAATCTACTTCTTCTGTACACAACCTCTCAACCTTGATGACGTTGATAATAACAACACATTTGCTAACACTTGCTGCATCTTGTTCTTATGTCATTTTCATTATTTTACAGGTTTAAGCTGTAAAATAACCGCACCATGGATGCTAAAGCCAATATGCCGAAGTCTAAGAAGCGAAGGGGGAGCTGGTAGAAGCGGATCTCATCAGTCCACCGGTTGACTGGGCGAGATGCATTCTCTGCCAGGAGAACACGAAGGAAGGCCTGGTGTGTCCAACATAACAAGGATATGATTTGTTGAATGACAACCTTTTTGAGTTTGGTAAATACGATGCTCTACCCCCACATTTAAAGCGGGGAAAAATTGGTGACAGGAATGGACTTTCTGTGCACTAAAATAGATGAATGCCAAATACCACAAAGTATGCAGAACGAGATTCAACATGCAAAAAGTTCCGGCCATCCAGACATGTCCCCTGAACGTACACTAAGTACGTCAGAAAGCTTGTTTATTTCCACCAACAATAGTTGGTCCAATAAAAGATATCATTTGAACCACTTCGTCTCTGTCACTTGGGATCAACACAGTGACCACACTCTATCTCTAAGTCCATCTCTGCAGGAGTCAACGACCCAGAAAAAAAATACTTCATCAGTTGCAGTGGTCGACATTGAAAACACACGTATATTTTGTGACGAAGGTGATGGTGCAGGGAAATTAGCTTCTGCAGCTACCCTAGGATTTGGGTTGAAAATCTGTTCATACGCTGTTGAACTTAAAGATGATTGTGGCAGGACTGTGCCACAAAATGGCGCCTGCCATGTGGATCCCCTAAGATGGCCACCAGACAGGAAGCTGAAGCGTTTGGGGCATGGTTCCAGTTATATAAAGAGAACAGGAACAGGAAAAAGGGGTGGTCTGCTACTGACTTGCGAAGAGTGAATATCTCCTGACAAGGCTACCTGGAGGATTCCTGAAGGAAGGAGACCTGACCCTGAATAAGACACTTGACAACAGGAATTGGGGTAACTAACCAGTGGACTGTGTGGGGCTAGGTTACCTTCGATATGCTTCGATGGGACAGAGGCCAGAGGCTTGGTCCCTGGCCTGGGACTTTGAGCATGAATAAGCTGCTGTTTATGTTGAAACTCAATCTGACTCGTTCGTTGGGACTGATCCTGACAGCACTTACCCCACTAGTAAGTGGGGCCCTGCTACAATGAGAAAATGCTTTCTAAAATTATCTCAACAGATCTGGTAGCATTGGAGGCAAAATACCATAAATCGTGTTATGTACAGATTTTAATGCATGTACGGACTAGTAGTAGTTCCAAAATTGAGAAAGATGATGATCCAGAACATGTAGCATATGGCTTAGTGATTAAGGAACTAACATATATGCAGGACATGTACCAGTATAACCCCAGGCATCAGTTTTCAAATTAGCAAAGCTGGTACCGCTCTTGTGGGGATCGGCTTAATGATGTGTATAAAATGAGAGAGAACAATTATTGGCCTTTATTCCTGGTTTCCAAGAAGAGATAGTTGAGAGAGATTTAGTTCTGTTCTTTTGAAGGTGATGCTCGAAGTTCAATAAAAACCTGCCTGTGATACTATGCTCTCAGTGATGGCATGTGTTTAGCTCAAGCTGTTAAATTACTGCACGAAGACATGTTCAAAGAATTTCCTACATTCGATAGCTCCTTTCAAGGGAATTTCTCACCACCAAATTGCATTCCAAAAACAGCTCTCATGTTTATGAGAATGGTTCTTCAGGGAAGATGCACTGGCAATCCTGTCACTAGTGCAGATGAACAGCATATTCCTACAGATGCTCTGACCATAACGCAGTTACTGTGATTTAATGCCATCAAACACCCACAGAAGTCTCCCATTCAGCAAACAAGACACCCCAGTGATAAACACCATTACCATTATATGTTGGACTCATGCTGCATTCCCATACAAGATAGAAACATGTGGCTGACATTTTCTGTAACTTAGGATTGAGTGCAAGAGTACACGAAATTGAAGCAACCCTTACCAACACAATGTGCAAGATTTACTCCCAAGATGGTGGTGTATGCCCTCCAAGTCTCCAGATTTTTTTTTTACTACCACTGCAGTTGATAACATTAATCACAATCCCTCTTCCACAGTGGCAGTTTACTCTTTCCATGGAACAGGGATATCTGTCATTCAACATCCTACTGTAACTAATTATCCCAGTGTACAGGCTAAACTTGGATAAGTCAATGTTTACCAGAAAAGTGTATGCATCACTTCATAATGTTATGTTAACCTTCCACTGACTCCTAAGTGCTCCAGTGAGATTACAATCCCAACAGTTTGCTATGACATGAATGTTGTACCTGTCAACCCGCTAGCAAATATTGATGATTGGCTGTCACAGACAGAGACCATGATGAAAGATGGATCCAGCAGCAATATGGTGTCATGGGCAGCACATCATTCTACAAGGTTATTGTCTCGGGTGCCAGTTGTCAAAAGTCATTCTCTACTGCTTCCTTACTGCGAGTTGACAGCAGTGGTTTGGCACATCATGGACATCAGTAGTGCTGTTACGAAGAAAGTAAGTCCGACTCAGGTTTCTGTCATAACTGCCCATCAGCCAGTGTGTGCCATTGCTAAACAACTGCGATGGAAATACCCAGAACATACAATGAACAAGATTGTAACCATGTCGGGTGGCCTACACATTGAAATGTCGATCTTATCAGCTATAGGCACATGGCTCACAGGAAGTTGTTGGGATGATGTCATGGTAAAGGCAGGTATAACCAACGGTCAAGCTGCAGGTATGCTTAAAGTATCACATTTAAAGTGATGTAGATATGTGCATGAAGTGACCATAACTGCTTTGTGCATCTTTCTGTGAGGGGCATACAGCAGATATAAGAAAGAGGGCTGCCCTGACCTGAAAGATTTCCAAATGCAGATTGCTAAAAGGAGACAGGTGTCTGCCCCATTTCAGTACGGGGTTACAACCATGGAGTTAGAAGTGCCTCTACTGCTCCTAGTGAAAAGTATACATCCAATAAACTTACAAATGTATATAGCAGTCTTGCAGAAGATGTGCCTTTGGTACTTAGCTCTCGAACAACTATGGGCAATGGTTACCAGTCTTTGTACTGGTACTGCAGCCGCTTTCATAGTGGCATCCGGACGCTTTCAAAGAATTTATGAATGGATACTTCACCAGCAGAAAATCACTACGACAATTCTACCGTCAGAGTATGAAGACAACTGTGACAGAATTGTTGCCACCAAAGCACCAGATAGCCGGCACCATGAAGATGCTGCTAGTTTTCAAAGTTGCTTTGTAATAAATGTTAGAGACCTCGTTACCGCATTTCATGAAAGTGGTAACCCATTTGAAGATGAAGAGCTGTCTACAGTTGGACATAGAAGACTTGTCATGAGTACAGAATCAAACAAATCTGTGATGCTGGCCATAGTCATAGGGCAGCAGAGGTACAATACATTTGTGAATGAGCGGTTAGTGTGTGGTAGATAGAGCATCCCTAGTATCATCAAAAGGAACACTTTGCTGTTTCAAAGTCCTTCATCTCGAGTTGCTAACAAAGACAAAATTAAACTCCTCAATGCACAGAAAGACTCTGATCTCGTCTGTAAAATGTTCATTGCATGCCGGTCACAGGAAGATAACAATTTCCTCATGCATGAGAACGCCCTGTATCCGCATCAATATTGGAATATGGGAAAATGAGGCAGCCATCAAAGTGGACATTTTACATTGCATTCAGGACCAACTTCTGGAATACCCTAGTGTGTCAGCCCTAATCATTGATGGGTCTGCGTTAGTGGATATGCTGGAACCCGGCGCAGTGAAGACTTCTCAGCGGTACAGCTGTGATGTATTCAAGAAATGTTTTAGTGAGGCTTCAGAACATTGACAGACTTGATATTGTCTTCGACCGTTATGGTACATGGTTCAACTTCTGGTACACGAGAAGCACGTGACTCTGGATATGCAGAACTTGTAAAACCGACTGCTTAACGCCACCAAAGTTCAATAATTTTTTGCCAAATGACAGAAATAAAGACCAGCTGCTTAAGTTCCTTGCCAAAAATGTTGTTCACATGAGAAACCCTCACAAGGAAGTGTACTGTACACATGGAAGGTCTGTCTTAATAGCCTCACAAGGGATTAACATCAGCACCATATCGCCATCATCACATGGAAGAAGCCATACAAGACTCCTGCTAAATGTGTGCATGCTGTTCAATATGGACACAAGAAAATCATTCAAACTGAGGATTTAGATGTGTTGATAATAGCTCTTTATGTGTTCTGTCACCTGCAACATATGAAGGAGTTATGGATTGAGTTTGGCACTGGAAAAAAACTAGACATACTCTGCCCAGCCACATGCTTGCTCTTTTAGCAGCTGACACCTGACACCATTTACTTCCCTTTTTCCACTCTGTGATGGGATGTGACACTGTTTCAGTGTTTTTTGAAATAGGGAATAAATGTACTTGGAACACACATCTGTTGATCAGAGACACAGACGTGGCATTTAATGAGTGGTCAACCATAACATCTGCCAGTGATGCTTCCATTGCCCTAATGCAGTGATTCATCATACTGATGTATGACTGTTTCAACCCTCTGCATGAATGCATAAACCAGTGCGGGCGTATACTCTTCAGTAAGGAAAATCTTTCAATGGACAAAATCCCGCCCTCCACCACAGATGTATTTCTTCTGCACTTTCAGCAAGCGCCTTTTCAATGCCACCTTTGGAGACAGTGCCTGGAGAAGGATCCAATGGATATTTATCCTGTCAGTTAGGGCTGGAAGAATGCAGAAGGAGGAGGATCTTACGAACCTTTGTAGGCTACACTACCTCAGATGTATCAACACTGTCAAAAGCTCATTTCTTATAATTGCAAAATTTGTTGTATTAGGTGCAAATGCACAAAAAAGTCTCAAATGTACTTTACTTTGTGTGTGTGAAGGACAGTGTTCCAGGGAGTCGCAACTTCTTTCCTGGTGCTATAGTACCTCTTACTAACGCATCTAGTCAGACAATACATCGTGTTGTGCTGGGTTATATGCTGAGATGTCTTCTGCACAATTATTATTAATTCTTACTGTATTGTGTTAATTTCTTCTACTGTGTTGCTTTCTTTAATGGTGGTTTGTAATATTAAATTAGAATGTCCTGCTGGAGGTAGCAATATCATAATCTACTATTATGTGTGTGTACCAGTTCAATCCTTCTACTTCCTATGTGGTTTTCTTGTATATATTAAATGATTTGAGTGCAAACACAGATATCTTATACATCTCACATTTTCCCCCTCCCCCACCAGGGATTTCTGGATTTTTCCAGCCCCAAGCATCCAATCATTCCAAATACACATTACAAATGTGTTCTGCGCATTAAGACCTTTAACTTGAGCCCAGAAATGGGTATTTTATGACATCATCTCACATGTCCTCCAGATCGGGTGCCATGAGGTGTTGACACGACTGCGGGACCTGGCAGGGATGCATGGGACTGCTCTTGAGTGGTTCCTCTCCTTCCTGTTGGGAATGTCCCAGAAAGTGGTGATGGACAATTGCTCATCGTCCTGTCAGGACCTCCCATATGAGGTCCCGCAGGGTTTTATTCTGTCTTTCCTCTTGTTCAACGTGTGTATGAGGTCCCTAGGCGAGGTCATTGGAGGTTTGGGATGAAGTGCCATCAGTATTCTGATGACATTCAGCTCTACCTCTCTTTTTCATCCGACGCAGGCCCTGCAGTCTTGGTGCTTACCTGATGCCGACTGCTATCAGGGACTGGATGAGGATGAATCTAGACAAGACTGAGGTGAAGATGGTTGGCCAGTCTTATGAACTGGAGGGGGTTGGGACTAGTTATTGATGGAGTCCGGCCCCCTCTGGTCAATCAGGTTCGCAGCTTCAGAGTGCTTCTGGACCCCTTGTTGCATCTGGGTTGTGGTGGTGACCAGGACCACTGTTCGCCAACTCCATGTGGTGAGGAGGCAGTGGCCAGATCCGAGTCAAAAACAATAGGCCACAGTCATCCATGCTTTCATTACCTCGAGGCTAGCCTACTGCAATGCACTCTACGTGGGGCTGCCCTTGATGACTGTTTGGAAGCTGCAGCTGATGCAGAATGTGGTGGCTCGCCTCCTTTTGGGAGCGAGGCACCAGAAGCACATTACATCAAAGTCTCTGCTGGCAGCTGTTACTTGATGTTATGGTTAACCACTCATTAAATGCCACATTTTCGTCTCTGAACAACATCCAGTCTGCACTTGCTCCCTCTAGCTTTGTGGGCACAATTCCACGAGCACATGACACTGGTGCACCATACGCTACACTGGCTGCCTGTTAGTCCTCTGGGCCCTATTTCAAGTGCTGGTGATGACCTTTTAAACCCCTAAATGGCCTGGCCCCATTTATCTGAGGGATCGCCTGGCTCCCTATGTCCCATCATGAGACTTGCGTTTTTCACCAGGTCTAGACTATGAGGAGGGCGTTCTCGAGTCTCGACCATTGCATCTGTGCTGTGGAACTTCCTCCCCCAGGAGATCCACCTATGTTCAAGCCTGCCGGCCTTCCGGAGGCAATGTAAGACCATTTTGTTCTTTCGGGCTTTGGGCAGCGGGGACTGAATTGGAGGTGTTGTGGGTGGAGTAGGGGTCTGAGAGAGGATGAGAGACTGTGGTATTGAGTGGGGGTTGTGAGGAGGTTTGGGGGTTCTGGAGGTATGTTTACATTTTAATGTTTATCATTTATATGTGTTGCATATGTGTTTATTATGTGAGCTGCCCTGAATCTTTTTAAGGATGTGATAAAAATCTAAATAAATAAATTAAAGGTGCTGGTTTTGACCTTTAAAGCCCTAAACTGTCTGGCCCCCACATATCTGAGAAACTGCCTGTCCTTCCATGCCCTTCTGCAGCCCCTGCATTCAACAGGGAGCACTTCCCTGTAGGTACCATCCTGAAAAATGAAGCGTAAAATAATCCACCCAAATCTTTGGAGGAACATTAACCTCCAAATTAACTCTATGTTGTCCCAGAACTTTGCCGACTACTTCCCAATAGCTTTTAGAGTCCCTAGTAATAGCTGCTTGGTTCAGCTTATCCCATTGTAGGCAGGGAATGTAGGGATTCAGCTTTACAAATAGACTATGAATTTCTTCTGTGAATTTCTGCTTGGCTCCCAGCGGGTGGTATCTGCTGGGTCCTCATGCCCAGCTGTTCATGTAGCCACAGCTGAGGGCAGTTTCTGTGGAAAAATGTAAAACTGCCAAATTCCATGAAAATTCCTGTGATCACAAGAACTTGGAATTCACATGCCGTGTGTATAACCAATTTAATAAACAGCAACCAGCAGCCAACCAATTTAATAAACAGTAGGATTCTTAGTAATGAATCGGCAGAAGACATGAAGTGGTTGAATACTTTGGTTTCTAATGGGCTACATTGATTTTGTATGTTAGCGGGTGTAAAATTGTTCCTTCTCTCATTTGAGCCTAGCTCTCCAAATGTCCATTGACTCTAGCCGCCTTGGGGGTTGCACCCATCTCTTGTTTGTCAGGGCTGTGTGGCAAACAGAGTGCATCTGCAGCAGGGGTAAGGCTATGGTGATTGGGCCTTGCTGCTAAGGGTGGTTCCTACACCTGCCAGCCCTTCCACCATCCCTGTCTCCATGAGGAATGCCCCCTTCTTCTTAAACACCATCCTCCCTTTCCATCATATATCCAATAAAACCAACAAATGAGTCTGACTTTTTCAATACATCATATTTTTTAAAATCATTAGTCTTTTTGGATGAGACCACATAACATGGGTTTGTCCCTTGCCTGGCTCATCCCTCCACTTCTGCTCCACTCACGGTGTGCTCACAGTGGTTCTACTCCAGCTCCATCTCTGCCTAGTCCTTGCCAGTCCCTCTGCACCTCCACCAACTTTTTCAGGCACGTCCCCATTGGAAGAATAGATGTTCTTAGATTGACTCCACCTTCACCAACCTTTGTTGAAAAGGGGGTGAGAGAAATTGTTTGGAATCTGGCACTGAATTGGAATATTTCTGGATATTGATATTACAAGGCATTGTAGAAATGTGCAGGAACTAATATGTTGGCAGCATCCCCTCAAAAAATACTATGATTTCATGGTTTCTAGGATGTCCATGAACCTAGGTATACATTTTAACAGGAGATGCATATTTGCAGCACCAAAGATCTGTATATGTCAAATGTGTGTTTAACACCTAGCTGCATGGGAACATAACAGAAACGAATGCAGAAATCAAGTGGCTAACATTACGTCTGATAGCACACCCAGTTTCCATTCTTGTTAAGAGTTTTTCTCGAGACTGTGGGTTGCATAACAACCTTAATTCAAGTTCCATGTTTTTTTAATGACATTTCCTGTTTCTGTTTTTTAAAAACAAAATACAATTCACAATTACTTACTGTTACATAATGGTGGTCTTTTATTGTGGTATCACTTGTAGCATAATGAGGTATTTATTTGTAAAAATCAGTGCTTTTTTTAGAGATGTGTTTTTAGGCTCCTTTTCAAATAAACAAGTTGTTCTTTGAGTGTTCCTTGTCATGACTCTCGCTGCTGCTGTTAGTGTGCAGTAGTGACTGCCAGCACTCTGTTTTGCTGTTTTCCTGTATCCAGCGTTTCTGGGTCACTTGTGAGCAAAAGGACATGGCCAAAAAGCTACCGAAGATTCATCCTATGGTTCTGTGACCATAGAAAAACCATCATCCCTGACTTTAGCCACGATACATACAGGCTCTATAGATATCTGTCTTAGCTCTGTGCCTGGGACTTGAGCCCAAAGAAATGGTACCTTTGTTTAGTATTTTTGAGGTTTTGGATATTTAACTTCATAAAATCGAAGAATAGCCATATAAATTGTTTTATATGCTGCAAACGACTCAGCCTGGCATGGTGGCTATACACTTAAATGTGAGCATCTTTGAAAGGCTTGAAGGTCTTCAGCAAGCATCAGCATCCTTGAGAGCAACAAATGTGTTGGACGGAAAGCACCAAGCATTCTTGCTTGAAATATTTCCACACACTGTCTTGTACTCTTTGGTGGTATCTGCTGTCCAAGAAAAATCCTTATCTTCTCCATTCTCAAGTTCCATTTTTAGGTCCACTTCTAATGATGGTGACCCCAGCCACTAGATGTAGTTAGGAGGAAGTGTTATTCTACAGTTCTTCAGATGTCCATCATTGGAGGTTTTTAAGAAGAGGCTGGATGAGCATATGTCTGGGATGATTTTAGGTATGGCAAATCTAGCAAGAAGGGAGTTGGACTGGATGAATCTCAGTCTCTTTCAAGTCTATGATTCTATAAGCATTACAGGCTCCAGACAACACCGCCGCTTGCGTGGCCGCCCCCCTGCACCTCCTGCACCCCCCCCGGGACATGCAGCCATACCTGCCGGCCCCAGAAGATACGGCAGAGCAACACGCCCCCAGCACGTCAGCGGGGGATTCCCCGCAGAAACAACCACTTCCGGCAACAGACCCAGCGCCGACGCCGCTGCAGGCGCAGGGGGCGGGGTCCGGCCCTGTGCGACGCTCCCAGCGCCTCCTAGCACGCAAGCTGGGTGGAGCCTGCCTTACAAATGCCGGCGCCGCCTGGCTAGCGGCACCGGTGATCTGAAACTGGCCCCTGATGCGAAAGCTGAGCAAGCGTCCCTCTACCCTCGAGACTGAACTCCTTTTCCTTCTTCCTGTTTGCTTCCCCCGAGTGGCTGAGCTGAAACAAGATTGAGTGTGGCCGTGGTGAGTGTTCCTTCTTGTTCCCATGGAGAGCCTGAGTGAGTGAGTGCCTGTGTGAGTGAAGTAGCCTGGAACCCCTTCCCCTCCCCCTGTGGGTGTCCTTCCCCGTGGAGCGAAAGAGAGTGTTGCCTCCCCAAACCTTCCGGGGCCCTTACCCCCCCCCTTCCTCACCTTATCCTGGCACGACCCTTCCCCTCTTGTGAGTGCACGTCGAACGCACGAGTGGTTGAACGGTGGGCAGGGTGCCCCAGTCCTCATTCCTCGGCGCCCTATGATGATAGGGGCCTAAGTTCCAGGTGCGAAAGCCCAAGGAACAGCCCAAACACTATGCTGACGGGCATACGACACCCCTCCCTTGTGCCGAGGAAGTGGGGCGGGGCCACCCATGCCGCACGCCACTCCTTGAGAGTACCCCAATCTCCCCTCGCCCTTAACCCCTACCAGACCTCCCCGTTCCCCGTCTCACTGACAGTATCACCGGCATCACCCGTCCTCTCTTTGAGAGTAGGACGCATCAGAAACATGAGTGTAGCCCAAGAGCTGTCCGAGCTGGTGCAAGCCGTTCGGTCTTTAGCAATGGAAATGCGGGACGTAAAGGCCAAGCAAGCGGAACTGGAGACCGCCATAGTGGCCCAGGCCGCAGCCCAAGTTCCATCGGGGGCGGAAGGCCCCGTGGCAGGACCCGTAAATGCAGAGGGGGCCCCGGAGGCGGGAGCCAGTGCCCCCGGGAACCTAAAACACCCCCCATAGAAAAGTTTTGTGGGAACCGGCACCAATGTCAGGGATTCCTCGCTTTGTGCGAACTAACATTCTCCGTGCAGCCACGAACCTATGCCCATGATAGGGGGAGAGTGGCCTTTATCATTGACAACCTAGGGGGGTTGCCCTGGAATGGGCCACCACCCTCCTCAAGGGCAAAAGCCCACTGCTCGAAGATTATGGGGAATTTATAAGAGAATTCACGTATCTCTTTGACCATCCTCACCGACGGCGGGACGCTGAAGCCGCGATTCTGAACGTTCGTCAAGGGAAACAGACTGTAGTGGAATACACTACGCAATTCCAGCAGCTTGCCGTTGAATTAGGATGGTCCAAGGATGCTCTACGGGTAATTTTCCACAAAGGATTGAACGAGGAGATAAAGGATCAGCTCGCCTTTACCGTGCTCCCGGATATGTGGGAACAGATATCAGCCCTCGCCCTGGCTGGCGGAGTGATGATGGGAGAGACGCTATGAAGTCCGCTCATCCTATACTCCTAGGCCGATGCCCCTGGTAAACCCCATAGCTGAGGGAAAAAAGGGTTCCGAACCGGAACCTATGCAACTAGGGGCAGTGCAAGGCCCCTTAACCTTAGAGGAACGGGAGCGGCGTCGACGTTCCCGGGCTTCTTGTTATTGTGGAAGGACCTCCCACTTTATCCGAGACTGTCCGGCCATACCCCCGTCTCGACAACCGGAGGGAAATGCCACGGGCCGAGGGGGACAGGGGGTACCTCGGCCATGAAGATCATCCCCTCCATGTTGTGTCCTCCATCCAAGCATTTCCGGGTACCCCTAATGCTGCAAGTTCGGGCTTCATGCTCCCTCGTAATATGGGCTCTCATTGATTCAGGAGCATCCAGCAATTTTATCGATCACAGCCTCGTGCGACACTACTTGATTCCCACAGACTCCAAGGAGCAACCCGAGCTGGCGCACACCATCAATGGATCGCCCCTCATTTCTGGACCCATCACACGGCAAACCACCGCCTTGCTCTGTAGCATTGGCAACCACCAAGAACGGTTAATCTTCGATGTAGTCTGCAACCCCTTGTTTCAGGTGGTCCTGGGGTTGCCCTGGTTGCGGAAGCACGACCCCCACATTACCTAGACCAACCATCAACTGCAATGGAGATCGCTGCAATGTCTCAGCATGTGTTGTAAAGAACCGCCACAGTCGAAGAGCAGAACGGTACTAGCCGGGACCACGAGTCCGGTGCCGCCACCATTGCCCCCAGAATACCGGGACTACAAGGACGTCTTCAATGCACAAGCAGCCATCTCCTTGCCCCCGCACCGGGCATATGATTGCCCTATTGATTTGCAACCGGGAGCGGAGCCACCCTATGGGCGTATATATGCACTCTCCAACTCAGAACTAAAGGTTCTTCGACAATACCTAGACGAGGCACTGGAAAATGGGACAATTAGCAATTCCAGCTCTCCAGCAGGCGCCAATATTTTTTGTTCCCAAGAAGGATGGAGGTCTGTGCCCCTGTATTGATTACCGTGGATTTAATGCAATCACTATTAAAAATCGATACCCGCTGCCATTGATTCCGGAGCTACTCAACAGACTACAAGCAACGCATATCTTTACCAAGCTGGATCTACGGGGAGCCTATAATTTGGTGCGAGTGCGGGAGGGAGACGAATGGAAGACAGCCTTCGGGCATTTTGAATATTTGGTCATGCGATTTGGGCTAGGAAACGCCCCCGCCACCTTCCAGCATTTTATTAACGACATCTTGCGGGACCTGTTGGACCTTTTTGTAGTCGCGTACCTAGATGACATCCTTATTTTCTCTGAAGCCTGGGAGCTGCATGTTGCACATGTTCGCCAGGTACTCCAACGACTCCGAAGTCATCACCTATATTGTAAACTAGAAAAATGTGCCTTTCACTTAACGTCAATTGAATTTTTGGGATTTGTGATCTCCCCCGAAGGAATCCAAATGGACCCTAGGAAGTTAGATGCCATTCAGCGGTGGCCGCCGCCGAAGGCGGTCAAACCCCTACAACGGTTTCTCGGCAGTACAAATTATTACCGAAAATATATTCCGGACTATGCCCAAATAACTAACCCCCTGACGCAGCTGCTGAAGAAAGGACAACCCTATATCTGGGGTCCGGCGCAACAACAAAGCTTCCTAACCCTTAAGAAAACCTTCATGGCGGCCCCCATCTTACGCCACCCCGACTTTCATTTACTATTCCAAGTGGAAGCCGACGCATCTGACAGAGCGCTAGGAGCGGTGCTTTCTCAAGAGGATCCCAACACGCACCATATGTTACCATGCGCATACTATTCCCGGCAATTAACGCCGGCAGAGCAAAATTACACCATATTCGTCAGAGAGTTATTGGCCATTAAGGCAGCCTTTGGGGCTTGGTGACACTATCTTAAAGGGGCCCAACACCCCGTGAAGGTAGACGAACAGCAATATGTTGCCAAATGTGCCACCTGTGCCCGCACGAAGATTCCCCGCCTAGTACAAGCTGGGTTACTGCAAATAGTCGAGCCCTCACAGGGGCCATGGCAACGAGTCGGGCTCGATTTCATAGTGGATCTACCCGCCTCGCATGGTTATACTGTGGTATGCGTAGTAGTGGACCACTTTACTAAAATGGCACACTTTATTGCATGTAAAGGACTCCCCACCGCTTATCGAACCGCGCTCTTATTCATACGTCATGTAGTCAAACTTCACGGATGGCCTCTTGAAATCGTTAGCGACAGGGGACCTCAGTTCACCTCTCGGTTCTGGAAGGCCCTCTTTAAGGCCCTTCGTATTCAAATCAAATTAACTGCCGCCTACCACCCTCAGGCGAATGGGCAGGTGGAACAAGTGAATCAAGACTTTGAGCAGTATTTACGATGCTATATAAATTTTCTCCAGGACGATTGGTACGCCTGGCTTCCCTTCGCCGAATTTGCCCATAATAATGCACCCAACGCATCCTTGGGGAACTCTCCGTTCTTTGTAAATTATGGATTTCACCCACAGATTGCAATATCTGACATCCCAGCAACACGTGTTCCCGCCGCCAGGGCCTTAATACAACACATCCAGGAAATACAACAAATAGCGAAGGGTACATTACAGCAATCACGGCAACGCTATACGCAGCAAGCCGACAAGCATCGCCGAGTGGCTCCCCCCCCTCCAGCCGGGGGATTATGTATGGATTTCTCGACATCCATCGCAACGCCCCTCCCGGAAACTGAATGACAGGTACTTTGGCCCATACCCGGTGGAGAAACAGATTAATGAAGTAACGTATCGGATCACCTTGCCACCACAGCTCAAAATCCACCCGACCTTTCATGTCTCTCTATTGAAAAGCGCCTCCCCGCCCGACCTCTCGGATCGACCCTGCAGCTCCCCTAACGCCGACCCTCCTGAATCACAGGCTTATGAAGTTCGGGCCCCTTCTTGATTAAAAACGCCGCTACGGAAGACTCCACTATTTCATTGACTGGGCGGGGTATGGACCTGAGGACCGCTCCTGGGAACCCGCAACCTTGGTCTCAGCCCCTCGCCTCGTCCGGCTCTTTCATAAACGTCACCCGGAGAAACCAGAACCCCGGCAGGGCCTTCGACGGGGGGCTTGCACGGGGGGTACTGTAAGCATTACAGGCTCCAGACAACACCACCACCTGCATGGCCGCCCCCCTGCACCTCTTGCACCCCCCCGGGACACGCAGCCATACCTGCCGGCCCCAGAAGATACGGCAGAGCAACACGCCCCCAGCACGTCAGCGGGGGATTCCCCGCAGAAACAACCACTCCCGGCAACAGACCCAGCGCCGCTGCAGGCGCAGGGGGAGGGGTCCGGCCTTGTGCGATGCTCCCAGTGCCTCCTCGCACGCAAGCTGGGTGGAGCCTGCCTTACCTGAAACTGGCCCCTGATGCGAAAGCTGACCGAGCGTCCCTCTACCCTCAAGACTGAACTCCTTTTCCTTCTTCCTGTTTGCTTCCCCCGAGTGGCTGAGCTGAAACAAGATTGAGTGTGGCCGTGGTGAGTGTTCCTTCTTGTTCCCATGGAGAGCCTGAGTGAGTGAGTGCCTGTGTGAGTGAAGTAGCCCTGGAACCCCTTCCCCTCACCCCTGTGAGTGTCCTTCCCCGTGGAGCGAAAGAGAGTGTTGTCTCCCCAAACCTTCCAGGGCCCTTACCCCCCCCCCCTTCCTCACCTTATCCTGGCACAACCCTTCCCCCCCTTGTGAGTGCACGTCGAACGCACGAGTGGTTGAACGGTGGGCAGGGTGCCCCAGTCCTCATTCCTCGGCGCCCTATGATGATAGGGGCCTAAGTTCCAGGTGCGAAAGCCCAAGGAACAGCCCAAACACTATGCTGACGGGCATACGACACCCCTCCCTTGTGCCGAGGAAGTGGGGTGGGGCCACCCGTGCCGCACGCCACTCCTTGAGAGTACCCCAATCTCCCCTCGCCCTTAACCCCTACCAGACCTCCCCGTCCTACTGACAGATTCCATGTGAAATGTCAACTACAAGCCATATTGTTTGGAATAACTAAACTTCTTTGCTTGGAATTATGCCTAAAACTGTAGATATGGGGCCAAAGTCCTTGATGACGGAAGGCAAATTAAGTGCCAGTACAGAGATGCAGACTGCCATGAATGCATTCAGCAGATGGTCCTATGTATTAATGTGCAGAATTTTCTGCCTGTCTCCATCTGGCATTCGAAAGGACATTGTTGATGTCAGAGGACCCTATCTGTTGAGGGACCTTACCTGATGACACTACTGAATTTCTTTGTACTCTAAAATACAAAACACTCATTTTGACCTTGAAACTCTGCACTCCAGCTATTGAAAATCATAGAATTGGAAAGGACACCAAGAGTCCAACTCCCTTTTCATGTTTCAGAATCTGTCATACCAAAACTATTCATCCAGTCTCTTCTTAAAACCTTGCAGTTGTGGAGATTCACAAGTTCTCTGGTTAACCTGTTCATTGATTGACCACTTACAGTCAAGAAGTTTCCTCTGAGGTTTAATCTAAATCTGCTTTCCTGCAGCTTGTACCCATTGCCTTTTTCCCTGACTTCCCTCATGAGAAAATCATTGTTCTCCATCTTCTTTGGCAGCCTTTCAACTATTTGTAGTCTGTTGTGTCTTTCCATAGTCGCTTTTCTCTAAGTTAAATGTATTTAGCTCCTTCAGCCTACGCTTGTATTATAAACACTTTATCATCTTCATTGCTCTCCTCTCTATCCTTTCCAACTTTTCTAAATCCGTAAAATGGGATACCAAAAGCTGAACACTTTTACTCTAGCTGGTGACTAATCAGGGCAGAATGGAGTGACTTCCTATGTTCTGTTGAAGCAGCCAAAACTGCATTTGTTACCTTGGAAACAGTTTCACGCTGTTCACTACTGACTAGTGTTGTGGCTCAGCTGCTGAACTTCTTTTGTACTGCTACTGCCAGTCTAGTTATACCTATATTGGTTCCATTCCTTTAGATTTTGACATGTTGTTCATTTATATAATTGTAAATTTTCTTCTTAGTGTTCAGTTGCCCAGCAGCAAACACATTCCTTTTTTGTACCCCGCCCTTCCACTTCACCCCCACTCTCAGCATACATACCTGCAAAAAAACAAAAATGGCATACACAACATCAGCAAATCAAAAATACCAGCCAAAAAATACCCTTTTAGAAAAGCATTTGACATGATATCCTCATAAGTAAGCTGGAGAAATGCAGTCACAATGGAACAGCCATAAGTTGGATAAGTAATTGAGCAAATGATTGCAAGCAAAGTGTAGTTACTAATGGGTCAATGCCAGATGGGAAGGTGTCTCAAGCAAGGTTCCTCAGGGTCAATTCTTTGACTGGTGCTGCTAACGTTTTTATTCATTATTTGGATGAATAGAGTATATACTAGAGCTGAAATAAGTACCTGCAGAAACAGCTATACCTGCCAAATTTCCAGTACCCAAATCAAACTGAATATTTTGGATACTTTTTCGTACCTGAATTGGTACCCAAAATACCGACAACCATTATACTGAAATACCGGCAACAGATATAACAAAATGATTATTTATTTATTTATTTATTTATTTATGTCCCAGATTTGGGGATTTTTCAGGAAGATCTGGGATTTCTGTGTACATCGGTTGTTGGTATTTTGAGTACTCAGAAGTATTCAGGCACTGATTAGACTACCCGAAAATTCGGACATTAACCATGGATCCCAAATCGGGTGTCCGTTCCAGCTCTCATTAAATCTGCTGACACAAAATTGAGAGGGACTTGTAGCACTCTGGATGACAGGATAAACATTTTAAATGATTTTACCAAGTTGGAGAACTGGGCTGTGAACAATAAAATGAAATTCAATAAGAATATATGTACGGTCATACATATAGGGTGGGGGGAAGCCTCAACCAAATGCAGGAATATAAAATGGGTGATAACTGGATTGCTAGTTGCATGCCAGAAAAAGGTCTAGGAGCAGTTGTGAATCCTAAATCAACTTAACATGAGTCATGCCGTTGCAAAGAAGGTTAATGCCATCTTTTAGGCTGCATTATATGTAAGACATGGGAAGTCATTGTGCCATTATGAGGTCGGTGGTGAATGCGAGGTCAGTGGCGAATAAAGCAACAACTGTCCAGGAGTTGATCCTGGACTGAGCCGCCGATCTTGTATGTATCACAGAAACCTGGCTGGACCTCGAGTCGGGGCCAATTCTGGCTGACCTTGTTCCAGCCAGGTATTCCGTGCAGCATCAGACATGGACGGGGGGGCGGTGTAGCCATGATTTTTAAAGAGGGATGGTCTGAGAGGAGGTATCGGGTGCAAACCATGGTTGGTATGGAGGTCCTTCACCTTCTGTTTGATTTGGTGAGGGACAGTTTAGGGGTACTGTTGTATACCGTGCACCTACCTATACAACAGCTTCTCTGCATGCTCTGATGGAGGTGGTATCGGGGGTGCTGTTGCAGTCCCCGAAGACATTAGTCTTGGGGGACTTCCAATATTCACGCCAATACCACCCTTGGGTTCATGAGCATGAGTTCATGGCCGCCATGGCAACCGTGGGCCTGTCCAAGGTGGTTAGTGGCCCAGCACATCAGGGAGGCATACTCTGGATCTCATGTTTTGCACTGGCCTTGCAACAGGTGTTCCATTATTGGGGGACAAATTGATCTCAGCAGTGCCCTTGTCATGGACAGACCATTAACTCCTGCAGACCTCTCTTCTGGCACGTCTGCCCCCGAATGGATGCAGGGCCAATTCGTATGGTTCGCCCCTGGAGACTGATGGAACCAGAGCAGTTCTGGAAGACTGGTGGGGATACCCCCTGATTTTGATGACCGTCTCATTGATGACCTCTTGGCTTTCTGGAACACCTTGCTAACTGAGGCCATTGATCAGACGGCTCCTAGACGTCCACTTCCCAGGTAACAGGACTGCAGGCCTCTTTGGTATTCGGAGGACCTGCGGTTGCTGAAGCAGAATAGGCAGCGATTGGAGCAACGGTGGCGGCACTTTCGCACTGAAGCTGGCAGATTGCAGCATAGAGCTAGTTTACGAGCCTATGCTGTGGCTATGAGGAAAGCAAAAAAAAGTGTTTCTTACTGTCCTCATAGCATCTGCTAAGACCCATCCAGTGAAGCTTTTCCGGGTGGTGCGGGGGTTGGTCAGTCCGGCCTCCCTCCACCTAGGAGTGAAGTCATATACGGCACGCTGTGACATGTTTGTGAACTATTTTGTGGATAAAATTGCTCATATTCACCGCAACTTTGATGCTGCACTTATTACAATAGGAGAGCCGGAGGTTATGGAATCTTGTCCAGTTTTGTGGGATCAATTCCAGTCGGAGGTGCCCGCCAATGTGATTGGGGTCCTTGGGGCAGTTAGGGCCACTTCTTGTGAGTTGGAGCCGTGCCCGTCCTGGCTAGTGAAATCTTGCAGGGAGACAATGGGGCCATTGCTGGCGGGGGTGGTCAATGCCTCCCTCTGGGAGGGCAGAGTGTCGGGCTGCCTCAAGGAGGCAGTGGTGCTGCCTCTGCTCAAGAAACCATCGCTTGATGTTGACTCCCTTGCCAGCAATTGGCCTGTCTCTAACCTTCCCTCTTTCGGGAAGGTTATTGAATGGGCAGTGGCCCAGCAGCTGCAGGGGCATCTGGATCGCATCGGTTTTCTTGATCCCACCCAGTCGGGATTTCGTCCAGGATTTGGCACTGAGACTGCGCTCGTGGCCTTGGTGGATGACCTGCACTGAGAGTTTGTCGACCCTGTTGGTGGTGTTCGATCTTTCAGCTGCATTTGATACCGTTGACCATGAGATGTTGGTGACGCGCCTGCGGAACTGTGCAGGAGTGGGCGGGACTGTTCTTGAATGGTTCCGTTCATTCCTACCAGGAAGAACTCAGCGAGTGGTACTCGGAGAATGTTTTTCATCATACTGAGACCTCTCGTGTGGTGTCCCTCAGGGATTTGTCTTGTCCCCTCTCCTGTTCAACGTGTATATGCAGCCACTCGGTGAGGTGATTAGGAGGTTCGGCATGCGGTGTCATCAATATGCGGATGACACCCGGCTGTACCTCTCTTTTACAACAGACCCAGGCCCTGCAGTCTCGGTGCTTACCTGGTCTGACGGCTGTGGGGGACTGGATGAGGGCCAACCGACTGAGGTTGGGAGGAGCGAGGGAGATCGGGCCTGAGCCAACCGGGAGCCGTTGCTGTTTGTCAGCTCCGTTGCAGGTCCAGTGTTGCCACCTGTTCCTGAGAAGCAGGGGTCCTGTGGTGAACGAGGCTTTTGGGAGAAACAGCCTTGGATCTGTTGAACCTACGGGGCAGAGAGCGTGATTGAGAACACCTGAGAGCCAGGGGAGGCATCTTGAAAAAGAGGCTGCTTGTCTGTGGCGGCCGAGGAGTGAGGGAGATCGGGCCTGAGCCAGCCAGGAGCCATTGCTGTTTGTCAGCTCCATTGCAGGTCCAATGTTGCCACCTGTTCCTGAGGAGCAGGGGTCCTGTGGTGAACGGGGCTTTTGGGAGAAACAGCCTTGGGTCTGTTGAACCTACGGTGCGGAGAGCGTGATTGAGAACACCTGAGACCCAGGGGGCGCATCTTGAAAAAGAGGCTGCTTGCCTGCGCCTAGCGCCACGCGAGCCTAAGGGCACCCTTGTGCGCGTGGCCTTAGGCGTGGGCCAGGTGCGCCAGGTCTCTCTCAACCAACATCTATCCGTGGGCATGAAGAAAGCTAAACGTACCAGGGTAGAGGCTGCCATTTCCTCCCCCACTTTAAAGAAAATGCCCAAACAGAGGAGAATGGAAAGTTTCTTGGTGGGAATCCACACAGACGTGTCTGTTGTGAGGGCTAGTGTATTAACTGATTTACCCACTGGGAACCGGTCTTCAGTATTACCCTCCTCGCATGCCATGTTGGGTTGTGACTGGTGATCTACTAACCCCGTCTATCCCTGTGGAAGGATTTTTGGCTGCAGATGCGTGGGCATTGTCAAATGGGCAGCGGGCAGCTGCTGGGGAGGAGGTTGGTCTGTCAGGCTTCCTCTCTAAACATGTTTTAATGACTGAAACGTTGCAATTTATGTTTAGACAGCTGAACCATCTAAATGATAAGGTGGATGCTTTGAACTTTAATTTTCATCGGGATGCCCAGCCTATAGGTAGTCGGGGGCTGTTGGGTGGGAATGTGAGTAATACTGCCAATCTTGACATGAGCTGTGCTAATTCCTTTGTGAGAGGGCAAGGGAAGCTGGTCCCTAGCCCTAGCCTAAAAGGCCCTATTAATGGCCCTCGGCCTTCTAATGCAGTTGAATCCTTGAGAACAAAGAGGCAACCCATTTGTCCTGGAGGTCTTTGTTCACTGGACCAAGTGGTGCCTTTTAGGGCCTCTCCCTGTAATTTGATTTTTACGATCCTCCCTTTGACAAATGGTGGTTTTCCCTTCTGGAGCATTCCACTTGATGTCGCAGAACTTTTGCGGCTTTTAATACATCAACTCCATTACCAGACGGAATATCGTATCTATTGATATTATTGCTAGCTGTAAGGACCGTTGGATGGTGAATATTCTTTTTGAGTCTCCCAATTGGGTTTCGTTAATTCTGAGTAATCAGGTAATGCTGATTGACAAAGCAGTCTTTGTCTCTAGAGCATTCCAGATTGATGCAGAACGGTTCCTTATGGCAAGGAGTGTTCCTCCAACCCAAGGGATTGATGCTGTGCAGGACGGCTCTGGTTTTCACCAGGTACCAATTATTAAAGTTCCATCCAATGTGGACTTACCTTCTGTTGGGCACCCCTTTTTAGGACCCTTGTTAAGACAAGAGATGGGTGGCTGTGCAGGGGAAGGGGGTGCAGTTAGCACACACCCTTCCCCTGCACACACACACCCCGTCCTATGATCTCAGCCCGGCATAGGGCTGTAGGCCCAGCCCCCCGTTGTCAGACTTCTGTGACTCAGTCTTCTCACAGGGGCTCAAGTTTGGAACCCCCATTGCCCTTGTCGGAGAGTCGTTATTCTGGAGGGGGGAGTATGGAAATTGAACCTCTGATTCTGGGGCTGGCCCCCCCTAGGATCTCTGGGTCAGATCCCCCTGGTATTATTTCTACTCAAGCACCTATATTGGAGCGGCAGAGAGACCTTTTGGACAGGTTCGGATCTCTTTCGAAAAACCTTGGAGATTTTAAATCGCAGATGAGCTTCTTTTGCTCCTCCCCTACCTCTGATAAAAGGTCAATGGTGGCCACTAAGAACGCTTTGTCCCCTTTTCTTCCCCCGAACTCTCCCTTGTTGATAGAGGTTGGTAGTGGTGTGGGGTCTAGAGCTAATTATGGTCCTATTATCCACCAATTATGTGGCCATGAGACTACCTCGCCTCTGGGGGCTACTTCTTCTCAGGGGTTATCTACCCCCTTAATAGCCCCGGTTTTAGATGAACCTCCAGTGGACTTAGGGAGGGAGGCGAAGCACCTTTCTTTTGATCGATCTATTTCAGCTACTATATTAGAATTAGCCCCTCCACAGCTCCCCCGCAGCGATGCCCGTCAAAAGGCTCACTCCCTGCTGAGTGGTAAGGGTGGCGCTGCTCAGCTGGCCGAACCTCACAGTCTATCCGGTAAATGACAATTTTCAAAGGGGCCCCCATATTATAAGTTCCTCAGCTGGAATATCTCTTGGTGGAAGCCCCGCTGTCAGGATGTTGATTTTTATCAGTTTTTGGCTGACTGTAGTCTCATATTACTCCAGGAAACATGGGCCTTAACTAATTTTGTATGTAAGGGATTTTCAGTATTTTGTTCTAAAGCTACTTCTTCTGATCGCCCTGGCCGGCCTAGTGGGGGTCTTGCTCTCCTTGTTTCTGTGGCCTGTCATGTCAAGGTTACATTGTGTGACTCGGTGGAGTCTTATTTTGCTTTGTTTCATTGTCAGTTCCCTTCTGGGATGGAATTGTTGCTAGGAAATGTGTATCTTCCTCCTCCTTCATCTCTGTTCTTTTTGGCTGATTTTTGGCCTAATCTTAGTGGAATACTAGAAGCAGCCTGCAGCTCCCACCCAGGGGCTACTATACTTCTGGGGGGTGATTTCAACATTAGATTGGAGAAGCCATCCCTGTCGCAGAACACCCCCCCCCCCCCAGACTTGATGATTCTGGATATTCTTTGTGGCCCCACTCTTTTAGATATAGTATAGTTAGCCCAGGTGCTGGCTGTTTAGAGAAGTTCCTGTCTGAGACGGGACTGATGGTGGTAAACGGCTGCACTAGGGGGGATTCCAACGGGGATTTCACGTTTCATTCAGTCCAGGGCTCTAGTATTATTGATTATTTTCTGCTGTCGGATCTTTTTTTCCCTAATGTTTTGTATTTTTGCGTATTCCCGAAACTTTGATACTAACAATTGTACTGTTACTAGCAGACCCGTTTAAGACAGCAAGTTCTGAAGCAGCAGTTGAGGAAGAAGAGGTGGGATTCTTGCGTGTTAAGTGGTCTGATGACCTAAGACTGGCATTTGTTGAGTTTATTCGAGGGGATGAGGTTAAGGAACTCCTTGGTAGGATCATGGCTGCGGATGGTGACCACCTTGCGGCCTTTGATGGTCTAATGACTTTATTATTTCCTCTTTTAGCGATTAAGGGATCCGGGGACTCCAGGATGCTGAAATATCCTTCCTGGTTTGATAGGGACTGCCGGCTCATGAGAGCTACGTTGCGTCGGCTTGCCAAAAGGTTGAAGAAAGATCCATCTTTGCCTCTCAGGAGTGCCTTACAGACTACCAGGAGAGACTATAGTCTCCTGGTAGGGTCTAAAAGATTGACCTCCCAGAAATTGAGATGGGCAACAGAGCAACTCAGAGCAACCAAAAACGCTTTTGGGACCTTATCCGCCCGGTTAGAGTTGCTGGGAATGAGCAGGCAATTCCCTCAGAGGCTTGGGTGGATTTCTATATGAACATCTTTTCTTCACCCTTCGGAGGTTCGGTCAGTCTGTCACCATGGGATAGTCTCCCTGTTTGGCCTCCAGTTTCTAAAGAGGAGGTCATCTTATTTATTGCCAAGCTCCAGCTAGGGAAAGCCCCTGGCGAGGATTTCATCCCCCCCGAGCTGTTGAAGTGCGAACCTGAATGGTGGGCTAATTTTTTGGCCCCCCCTCTTTTCTGCAATTAATGAATCGGGGCAGATCCCAAAATCTTGGCTGAGCGGCATTGTAGTGCCAATTTTTTAAGAAGGGTGATCCCGCCCTTCCTGAGAATTACCTTCCTATATGCCTGCTCAGAATTGTGGGAAAGCTTTATGCCAGATTTTTGTTGGGAAAAGTGTTGCTCTGGTTGGGGGGAAACAACATGTTGGAGCCAGAGTAAGTTGGCTTCCAAAGCGGGAAGTCTACTGTGGACCAGATATTTGTTCTGTCTCTCCTTGCTGGTAGATATGTAGCTCGTCAGGGCAAATTTTATCTAGGCTTCATTGATCCCAGTATGACCTTTGATTCAGTCAATAGGGAAAGGCTATGGTTTAAACTCAGAGCTACCTCAGTGGATCCACACCTAATTTATTTGCTTATTAAGATGCATTGTAATAACCAAATCCGCATACGCTCGGCGGCTGGCCAAGCACTCTCTAAGGCAGTGCCTGTACATCGAGGCATTAGGCAGGGTTGCCTTTTGGCCCCTGTTTTATTTAACCTCTTTCCAAATGATATGATCTCCTTTCTGAAGTCCACAGACACCCATGCTCCTCGGATAGGCGCCAGAAGGATTCCAGCCCTTCTGTATGCCCATGACACGGTCTTGCTCTCTCAGACTGTGGTTGCACTTAGAAGAGGGAAGATATTCGAATTAATTTTGCAAAAACCAAAGTTATGGTAATGTGCTTGCGGGGAGCTAAAACAGTGCATCATTGGGCAATTGGAGATAACGCTATAGAGCATGTGAAGACGTTTAAATATCTGGGCGTAATCTTTACCTCCTCTTTGAGTTGGGAACCCCATTTGGAGGCGGTGGTGGCGCAGGCTGGCCGCTATCCTCGGTCATTTTTTCAATGGTGGGGGGAGATTAGTACTGCCAGATTTGTGGCTCTTTAGAGCTAAAGTAATTACTCAAGCCTCTATGCTTTCCCTGTTTGGGGTCTTTTATTTCCATCTAGGCTGGAACCTTTGCAAAATCGAGTGTTCCGTTCTGTTCTGGGGGTTCCTAGGGGAACCTCGCAGGTGATTTTGAGACTGGAAACCTCAAGTTCTTCTGTTAGGACTAGGACCCTGCAGCTGCTTCTGAAATATAGGGTGAAAGTCCATCTATTTCCGCCCCAGGATTCTTCCCTCTTGGCCCGGGTGGTGGCTGAGGGGTTACATAGTTCTTGGGCACGCTAGGTTGAGATTTAACTCAATCACCTGGGATTCTTGTGTGACTCCCTAAGGCATGTGGGTCCTGCTGGTTCTCTCTCTCTGATATGGAGGAGACTTCTGGACCAGGAGTTTCAAAACGAGAGGGCTATGTTGTCTGCCCAGGTAGTAGCTCCAGAATATCAGGTGCCCAGTCCCTCTTGCTTGGGTTCTAGCTGTTTATACTCTTGGCTGGACTCTGGGCAAAGAAGAGCTTTCACCTGTTTCAGGTGCAATGTTTACCTTTCAGCCTTGTTAGCGGGGCGCTACAAGGGTGTCCCTAGACATGAAAGGCTATGCCAGCGTTGTGAGTTACAGGAATTGGATTCTAGTGATCATATCCTTTTTCGTTGTACTGCCCTTAGTGGCCCCAGATGGGAGCTTTTAGGTACGTTCATTATAGGCTCCCAAGATCTAGGGGACTTGGCTAAGGAATTTTTCAATAATGTAGACTCGGAGGTGTCTAGAGCTGTAGCTAAATTTTGTTATATTTATATGTTGATTAGGAAATCTCGTTTGGGTAGTACGGAGTGATATGGAATGTATATGTATATTCTTTCTGGATAACACTCTTTATGAATATTGTATTGTATTTTATTTTGTTATGAGTTTTTGTTTTTATATATATATATATATATAAAAATGTAATAGCCTTTGGCTGCACAATAAAAATTTGACTGACTGAGGTTGACAAGATGGAGGTGATGCTGGTGGGTAAGGCGATGGGGGTGTAATGGCCCCTGTTGTGGACGGGGTCTGTCCCACGTTGGTTCCCCAGGTGTGGAGTCTGGGGGTGCTCCTCGATGCGCAGCTTTGCCTGGATGCCCAGGTGAAGTCTGTGACGAGGAGTTCCTTTCACCAATTACATCTGGTGCATCGGCTTTGGCCGTATGTTTGACTGTGACCTTGCCCCCCTCATCCATGCTTTCATCACCTCTAGACTAGACTATGGTAATGCGCTCTATGTGGGGCTAGCCATGACACAACTTGGAGGCTGAAACTAGTGCAGAATGCAGCAGCCCGTCTCTTGGTGGGATTGGGCCACCGGGAGCACATAACACCGGTGCTCCGTTCTCTGCACTAGCTGCCAATAGTGTTCCGGACCCACTTCAAGGTGTTGGTGTTGACCTATAAAGCCCTATACAGTCTAGGCCCTGCCTACCTTTATTATTATTTATTATTAACAAACATTGATATAGCGCCAGCAGTGTACCTGGCACTTTACAAAGTAATAAAATAGACACGGTCCCTGCCCCTAGGGCTTACAATCTGAGAGACAGGAGCTGGGGGAGAGACTTAGGAAGGGGAACAGAGGGAGAGACAAGGGGTCTAACATTCATGAAGATGCGAGGTCTCAAGTGCACGT
>QEPC01008643.1:49914-98670 GCA_003113815.1 Sphenodon punctatus | reverse complement strand
CGCTGGACCAGCTCATCAACAGAGTGACCGTCCAGGTCCAAGGTTAACTCCCTCAGGACCTCTTGGAACCGCTGAGGTTCCATCAGCCTCCGAGGGCGGACCATCCTAACTGGTCCCTTCCCCTTGTGGAGGGGGTGCGCTGAGAGGCTGGCCTGATGGAGATAATGGTCCGTCCATGACAAGGGCACAGTTCTAACCTCCCCCACAACCGGACCCCCCGCTTCAAGGCCAGAACCGAAGATCAGGTCGAGGGTATGCCCCCCCACGTGGGTCGGGCAGGTAACCTCCTGGGACAAATCCATGGTTGCCATGGTGGCCATGAATTCTCGCTCCACCCCAGCAAGGCCGGCATCGGCATGAATGTTGAACTCCCCCAGCCCAACATCACCTCCAAGGCCAGCTCTTCCAGAGCGATAAGGGATGCCACCGAACAAAAAGGGGCCCGGTATACCAGCAGCACCCCTAGCTTGCCCCCAGCCAAATCGAACACCACATGGAGGGCCTCAATACCTGAGATCTCCTGAACTGTATATCTCCTAATAGGCCAGTCCTCTAAAAATAATCGCTGCTCCTCCTCCCCGGCCACCCATGCGGGGCTGGTGCCCCACGGCATACTAAAGTACCTTAAGGGTTCTGTAGTCCAACCCCCTGCTTGGACGCAGGATCATGACTGAAGCTACAACATCCCTGACAGATGGCTGTCTACCTTCCTATGGAAAACCTCTAGCAATAGAGATCCCACAACCTCACCAGGCAACCTGTTCTGTTGCCACAAAAGCTCTTATTGTTAGGAAAAATTTCCTGATATTAACCAAAATCTACTTACCCGTAATTTGAATCCATTATTTCTAGTCCTGCTCTCTGTAGAAATTAAGAACTGTTTCTTTCTAGCTTCTTTGTGGCAAACCTTTAGATATTTGAAGACTGCTATTATGGCCAGCCTCACCTCCAGAATTGTGGTTAGGTTGGCCACGATCCAGGATGGGGCTGGCAATGGCCACGATGAACGTCTGCTTGCCAGCCCCGTCCTGGAATTGGGTACCAACCATCGGATGGGATCGGGCACAGCGGCCTTATTGCGGGGCCTCCCCGTCTCCCCACGGGTGGGTGGACGTCCGGGGGGGAGGGCTGAGTGGTCCCACCGTGCAGCCTCGCCCCCTCCCCGATTCCCCTCTGCGATCATGCCAGCACGTCTAAAGGACGGCGAGTCTGATCATGGACTGGGATCTGAGATCCTAGTCCAGGGTCCAGCATGGCGAGCCAAGTGGCCCGCCACTTCTGAAATGACCCTTTATTGCACTCCTCTGGACCAACCCCCAATTTGTCAATGTCCCTCTTAAAATGAGGCACTTAAAACTGGCACCTATACGGCAGGTGAGGTCTGACCTGTGCTGCATAGAGTGGAATTTTTACTTCTGTTGACTTGGAAACAGTGCTTCTGTTGATGCAATCTAAAATTTGCATTACCTTTTTTTTACAGCCACATCGCATTGCTGATTTGTGATCAGTTTGAGTTCAACCACAGCCCTAGATAGTTTTCACATGTGTTGCTGTCAAGCCAGGTATTCTCCATCTTATATTTGTACATTTGTTTTTTCATCCCCAAATTCAGAACTTTACATTTACCTCGGTTGAATTTCATTTTGTTAGGTTGGAAATCTGGACTGAAACTATCAAGATTTTTAAAAAAATTCTAAATCTATTTTCCAATGTATTAACTACCCCTCCCAGTTTTGTGTCATCTGAAAACTTGATAAAAATTCCCTCTACTCCTTCAAGTAGTTAATAAAGATGTTAAATAGCAACAAACCCAGGACAGCGCCCACTCGAGCCGTCTCTAGTTTGATTACTCTCTATTAACTCTTTTTGAGTACGTTTTTTTAAGCAGCCATTTTTAACACCTTGTAATGTCTTCCAGCCCATACTTTGCAAGCTTGTCAATGAGTATCTCTTGTGAAACCTTGTCAAATGCTTTGCTGAAATCAAAATATACTATGTCCACAGCATTCCCCTCATCCACTAAATTAGTTACTTTACCAAAGAAGAAGAGATGATTAGTCTGGCATGACTTATTCCTGACAAATCCATGCTGGTTACAAGAAATCACTACAGATGTGCAATTCATTTCATTTTTATTAGTTACTAAAACAAAGGGAGGCCCGTTTGGTTTAGTAACTAATGTTCCAAAAATGAATGAATAAGCAAACGGTATACATTTGCTTTCTTTTGTTTTCAGAAAATGATTTTTTTTTTAAAAAAAATTTAAACATTTTTTAATTGCACATGCACAAAATGGCCACCCCACCATTCTGTGACTGTACAGCCCTCTTCCAAAATAGTACTGGCAGCGTTGCCGCTATTTTGGAAAAGTGCAGCCAGTCTGCACCTACGCAAACAAGCTGCCCTTTTCCAAAAATGGCAGTGACGCCAGAGTCATTTGAGGAAAAGGTTGCAGAATGGCCCTGGCAGTGGTTTTGCATATGCACAGTGATTACTTTTTAATTTATTTTTCATTTTTTATTATCTTAAAAACAAAAAACCAATGAAAATGAATGATGTTTTGATGACGCCCCCAAAACAGATGGGGTTTTAACCCATAAAACGAAAACAAAAGAGGTAAGTGCTATAATCATCCACGTGCTTACAGACTGACTGGCTCATCTAATATCTTCCCAGATATTGAAGTTGGGCTAATTTTGTGGATCCTTCACTCTCCGTTTTTTAAAAATAGGGACAACCTTTGCCTGTCTTTTGGCAACTCACCTGTTTCCCAAGAGTTCTCAAATATAATTTATATATGTTCTGTTTATATTTATATATAATTTATATATGTTTATATACTTCAGCCAGTTCTTCCAGTACCCTAGGGTATAATTAATTGAGCCCTGAAAACTTAAAATCATTCAAAGTAGCCAAGTATTCTCAGACCACCTCTTTATCTGTTCTGACCTGCAGTGTTTCCATCTCTTTGTTCATACTATATATCTGTTGCTGGGCTAGATGTAGTTTCCCTTTTTGTGAGACTGAAGCAAAATAGGACTAGAGAAGTTCTGCCTTTTCTTTGTCTCCCACTAGCAGTGGGACCCGCTGTTTCCTTATTCTCCCTCCCCCAATACAAGCCTGAGACATGACATACTTCTTTAAAAACCAAACAAAAACAACCACCCTTTTTGTTGTTTTTTGCATCCCTCACTCAATTTGTGCCTTAGTCTTCCTCCTGACACTTTGTGTAGTCTGTACGCATTCGTGCTTACTTGTTCCTTATTCCATTTCTTATGTTTACCTTACATGCTTGTTAAAACAAGGAATGTTAAATTACATATCCTATATCAATGTATATAGTGTACTTGGGGTAGAGACCTGTCTCTTACTGATTGTACAGTGTCAGGTACATTGCTGGCGCTATATAAATAATATAATAGTGTGGCCGATATATTGCTGCTATATGCCTTAAATTTGGCTGCAATTTTAGTCCATCATATTATTATTATTATTATTATTATTATTATTATTAACAAACATTTATATAGCGCCAGCAGTGTACCTGGCACTTTACAAAGTAATAAAACAGACACGGTCCCTAGGGCTTACAATCTGAGAGAGAGGAGCTGGGGGAGAGACTTAGGGAGCGACAAGGGGTCTAACATTCATGAAGATGCGAGGTCTCAAGTGCACATACTTGGCTTGGTTACGATGAGAATGGCAGCAGGCAGGTCCATGTTGCAAGGATAAGGGTAAACAGATTGTAGGTATAGGAATAGTGACTCAGCAGGATAAAGAGTCAGATAGAGCAGAGCGAAAGAGGTGAGTTTTAAGGAGAGATTTGAAGGTATGAAGGGAGGGGGCAAGGCGGATGTGGACAGGGAGGGAGTTCCAGGCATGGGGGGCAGCAAGTGAGAAGGGACGAAGGCGCTTAGGGGAGCAGGGAAGGCGTGGAAGGGTGAGAGAAGGGACAGAGGAGGAGCGAAGTGCACGGGCTGGAGTATGGAGGGCGATAAGTGCAGAGAGGTAGGGGGGAGCAAGGTTGTGAAGAGCTTTATAGGTGAAGACTAGGAGCTTGTGCAGGATTCGTTCAGGAAGGGGAAGCCAGTGAAGCGAAGAGAGGAGGGGCTGCACATGGTCGAAGCGACTGGCGAGGTAGATGACCCTGGCAGCAGAGTTTTGGACAGAGATGAGGGGAGAAAGGTGAGACCGGGGAAGGCCAGTGAGAAGGAGGTTACAGTAATCGAGGCGAGAGATGACCAGAGCATGAACAAGAGTTTTGGCAGACGAGACAGAGAGAAAAGGGCGAATCTTAGCAATGTTATGGAGGGAGAAGCGACAGGATTTAGCAACAGAGTCAATGTAGGGTTTAAAAGAAAGGGCTGAGTCAAAGATGAAGCCTAGGCTACGGGCTTGGGGGACAGGCAGGATGGTGACTCCATCAATAGTTATTGACAGTGAGGAAGGAGAGGAAGGATGAGGGGGGAAGATAAGGAGTTCAGTTTTAGCCATGTTGAGTTTGAGTTGACGTTGAGACATCCAGGTAGAGATGTCAGAGAGACAGTTGATGAGACGAGCTTGAACAGAGGGAGAGAGAGAGGGAGTAGAGAGATAGAGTTGAGTGTCATCAGCATAGAGGTGGTATTGGAAGCCATGGGAGGCAATGAGTTTGCCTAAGGATGAGGTATAGATCGAGAAGAGGAGAGGGCCAAGAACAGAGCCTTGAGGAACACCAACTGAGAGGGGGAAGGAGGAGGAGGCGGAGTTGGAGAGAGACACATTAAAGGAGCGGTCAGAGAGGTAGGAGGAGAACCAGTTATGGACAGAGCCACAAAAGCCAAGGGAGTGAAGGGAATCCAGCAAGAGTGAGTGGTCAACAGTATCGAAGGCAGCAGAGAGATCAAGGAGGACAAGAATGGAATAGAGACGTTTAGATTTAGCCACCAGAAGATCGTTGGTGATCTTAGCGAGAGCAGTTTCAGTAGAATGAAGGGGGCGGAAGCCAGATTGGAGGGGGTCAAGGGAGGAGTTGGAGGATAGGAAGTCAAGGCAGCGGGAGTAGACAACACGTTCAAGCAGCTTGGAAGCAAAAGGAAGGAGTGAGACAGGACGATAGCTAGAAGGGTCAGAGGGGTCAAGAGTGGACTTTTTGAGAATAGGAGAGACTGTGGCATGTTTGAAGGCAGAAGGGAAAGAGCCAGTAGAGAGGGAGAGGTTGATGATGTGCAGGAAGGAAGGGGCGACAGTGGGAGTAATGGAGGTGAGGAGGCGGGAAGGAATGGGATCAAGGGGGCAAGTGGAAGGGTTGGAGGAGGAGAGCAGAGAGGAGATTTCCTTAAGGGAGGCAGGGGAGAAGGAGGACATGAGAGAAGGAGGGGGAGGAGGGAGAGGGGTGGGAGTGGGAAGAGAGGAGTGGGAAGCGATGTCGAGGCGGATCTTGTCTATCTTGGAGGTGAAGAAGGAGGCAAGATCCTGAGCAGAAAGGGAAGAAGGAGGGGGAGGACAGGGAGGCTTGAGGAGGGAGTCAAAGGTAGAGAACAGGCGGCGAGGGTCCCGAGAACAGGACTCAATGAGGGAGGCATAGTAGTGTTGTCTAGCAAGGGAGATAGCAGAAGTAAGGGTGGAGAGACAGAATTTGAAGTGAATCATCTCCCACCAAAACTAGGCTCTCCCATCCTTCCGTTTAAGAAAAAACAAAAAACATTGAGTATTTTGAGCATGTACCCTACACCCCTATGGGATCTTAATCTACTGCCATCCAAGCTCATGTTTCTCTCATTTGCACCTTTAACTGAATACTCCTATGGAAATACTTTTTATGTTGCCTTCCTAGCTGATATCGTAGTTATTAGGAGAGAGATTTATGTCTCGCACCCCTTCCCCATAACAAATCCAATATTTTGTAAGTATATAAGCACTTGTTTGTTGGTTAGAGCAGGCCATAGCATCTGAGGGTTTGTTTGACAGTGTCGATTATGTGGTCTGAGGATTTGTTTTGTTGGTTTTCGTTAGAACAAGCCGTGTGGTCAGAGGGTTTGTTTGTTTTCTTCAAGCAGGCCATGAGGTCTGAGGTTTTTTCTGTCTGATAATGTTGACCATGTGGCCTGAAGGTTTGTTTATTTGGTACTATGCTAAGAATGTAGGAGGGAGGGGCTCTGACTCAAAACCCCTTGCCCATAATCCTACTCTGATTAGGGAACGGAACTATCTTCTGCCGACTCAGAGGCACAGGCCCTGGAAAATTGAGTAAGACAACAGGGGAGTTTGCCTGGGACTTTCCCTGGTGGAGGCAGACGTTGGTTGGTGTGAGATTAAATAAGACACCCCCCCTGCTTATTGACACAGTCAATTTATTATTCTAGATTAAAATAGTTTATACAGTTCTCTACGGTTATATAACCTGTGAAAAGTGTTGTAGTAGTTAGCCCGAAAAGAAGGAAGTAGCATTAAACCCCAGTTAATTAAATTCCTAACCAAAAAGGTCCCAGAGTTCAGAAACTCCAGAAGCATAGCCCTTTCCTGCCTAAACTAGGTACAAAAACTTATTAAATATTTTAACTTTTATCCAGCCCTTCCTGCCAACAGCAGTTCAGGGTGGCTTACAATATTAAAAATACAAATATACAACAGAACATTAAAAAATACATAAACATAAAACACCCCCAACCCCTCTCCACCCCAACCTATCTCCCCTGCAACTTGCTCCCTCCCCTAGCCCAAGGGCAGACCAACCTAATCAATCCATCACCCAGACAGGGGCAAAGGAGGACTGGGATCTGAGCCTTCAGGAGGTAATAATCCAGCCATGACAAGGGTGTTATATCAACACCACCAATAATTGGCACTCCCGTTTCTAGGCCAGTGTAAAACATCAAATCCAGCATATGTCACTTTTCATGTGCTGGGCCCACTACTACCTGCGATAGGCCCATGGTTGTCATGGAGGCAATACACTCCTGCTCCATTCCTAAAAGATTGACCATGGCATGAATGTGGAAATCCCCCAAGACAGTAAGTCTGGGTGATCTCAACACCATCTCCAAGACCAGCTTGGTTCAAACAGTCAGGGAAGCTGCAGTGCAGTGCAGCACGGGGCTCGGTACACTAACAGAATCCCCAATCTATCTCTGGCCAAATCAAACACAAGATGGACACACTCCATACTGAATGAGTGAAGCACTAGATATCTCTGGAAGGACAAGAAATCCCTAAAAACCACAGCCACACCACCCCGACCTCCAAGCCTATGCTAATACTGCACAGAATACTCAACCGGCACCACCTGAGCCAGAACTGGCCAGATGCCTCGTCCAGCCAGGTCTCCTTGATGTACACAAGGTTGGCAGCCTCATCCAGGATATGTTCCTGGATGTCAGTTGGTTTATTAGCCACCAACCTCACACTGAGCAGCATCAGTGTCCGCTCAGGGGCCCTACTGGCCTCAACCCCCAAGTATCCTGAATCTGGGGGTGGGGGGAGTGGGAAATCCACTCAATCCGGACACTCTAAGCTTAAAGCTTGGATTTAAGCTTTTCCCCCTCCCTCTTTAAATATATAGGCAGCAGTCCAGCAGTGGGATGGGGGCTATCCAGTCTTTTGCACCAAGTGCAACATACGTGATTATCTTCTTGGTGAGGAGAGGGGATGTGTGTGGTCCCTGGAGGCTAGGGTGGCAGAGCTGGAGGAACTGAGACAGACAGAAAGGTACATAGAGATGTTCTTCAGAAACATAGTAGAAAAGTCCCACCTCCACTCTGGCAGCCTCTCGGCATTGGAGGAACAAGGCCTCCAGGTAAGAGAACATCAAACTGGAATAGTAGAAACAGAAAGTGATCTTGTGGCTGGGACCTGCTTTCCAGGCCATGTGTTATCCTCTTGCACCGAGGATATGTTTCCGGGTGTGTGTGCTGGGAATAGGAATATGATAACTGTGGTAGTTGGCGATTCATTTATTAGGAATATAGATAGCTGGGTTGCTGGTAGCTGTGAGAACTGCATAGTGAGTTGCCTGCCTGGTGTGAAGGTAGCAGACCTCACATGTCACCTAGACAGAATTCTGGAGAGTGCTGGGGAGGAGCCTGTTATCGTGGTACATGTGGGTACCAGTGGCATGCAGGAAAAAGGTTCTGGAAGCTAAATTGGCTTCTGTGTGGGAGATCGAAGTCCAGAAACTCCAGGGTAGTATTCTTAGAAATGCTCCAATTCCACATGCAGAACCCCAGAGGCAGGCTGAACTTCAGAGTCTCGGTATGTGGGTGAAATGATGGTGCAGGGAGGAGGGCTTTAGATTCAGTAGAAACTGGGGAACCTGCTAGGGAAGGGGAGAGCCTATTCTACGGGATTGACACCACATTAACCAAAATGGAACACGGCTGCTGACACTAAAAATTAAAAAGGAGGTAGAGCAGTTTTTAAACTAGAATCCAGGGGGAAGCCAACAAGCACTGAGGAGAGCTTGGGTCGGGCTGAGGCGTCTCCAAAGGATGCCGTTATTTTCGAGGAAATTGAGCATCCTAATAATAGAGGGTAGGAAAAAAGCTGAAAGAGCTCAGGTGGGAATCGGTAAAGAACAGACAAATCTAAATGATTCCAAATTAACTGCAACAGCCACTTAAAACAAGCAGAATAAGAATAAAAAGAATATGTCTAAGTGTCTATATACAAATGCTAGAAGTCTAAAAAGTAAGATGGGAGAATTAAAGTGTTTGGCACTAAATTAAGTTATAGACATAATAGGCATTTCAGAGATGTATTGGAATGAGGATAACCAATGGGACACTGTAATACCAGGGTAAAAAATATCAAAATGACAGAGTGAGTCAAGTAAGATTTAAATTTTAAAGAAAGCAAACTGCGCTCTGTAATCTCCATAGATAGAAACTCAGTGTGTAACAGGGAGGTTATCGTTTACTTGACCAGGATCGTGGGACTGACTATGAAGATTAAACAGCCTAGTAAAATTGTAAACACAATAATAACTGGTGACTTCAGTTACCTTAATATTAAATGGGTGAATGTCTCCTCAGGATGTGATGTGGAGATAAAATTTCTAGATGCCATAAATGATTTTCTTGGAGCAGCTGGTCCTGGAACCAACGAGAGGAGAAACTTTGGATCTAGTCCTAAATGGAACGCCAGACCTGTTGCAAGGGGTAACAGTGGTGGAGGCACTTGACAATAGTGATAATCAAATTTACCATTACTTATAGGAGGGAGAATAGCAAATAAAACTACCACAGTAACATTTAACTTTTAAAAGGGAAATTGCTAAAATGAGGAAACTAGTTGGAGGGAAGCTAAAAGGAGCAGTTGTGAGGATTGGATGTCTGCAAGAGGTGTGGACTTGGAGTAGTGTTGAAACACGGTATTCAAAATTACTCAGTTGTTACCGAATATCTCAATATTCGACTCTGTTAAACTGATTAACCAAGGAATTGACCTGGTACTCGGTATTCTGTAGGGGCCAAATTTCTGTTTTGATATCGGATCCCTGAATTTTAGCAAGTGTCTCAGTTTCGGTTCTCAGTTCTTTTCCCCATTGAACTCAATGGGAACTTTTCTAGGGTTGTACCAAAAAATACTTCAGAGTACTTGGTCCGAATACCAAAGTTCCGAGTAATCAGCCTGAGTACTCAGTGGCCCTTCGACGCTGTTTCCAAAGTTTCAGAATTCAGACTCAGAATTCCGGACCTCGGGAAGCTTCAGAAGCTTGTTGCAAAGTTCTTAAACCCACAGCCAAAGCACTACCCAGAAAAGCACTACCCAGAAAAATAGGCTAGCAAGAGTGGGACAATCGCTCCAGAAGACAACCCCAGAAAAGTGCAACTGCGTGCAGAATTTTTTTAAAAAAACAACAGTAGTGTACCCACAGCATGGCCCACCATCAGCAGTGAGTGCACCCACTTTAATCATTATGCCAACCAAGCAGTGCACAAAAATGTAGGCTAGCAAGGGACATTCACTCAAGAAGAATACAACCACCCCACAAAGTAGTCTGCAACTGCATGGAGAAATAAATCCCAACAAAAGTCAGCAAGCCCAGGCCCCAGCAGTCACAACATTAAGAAACCAGACATTCTCTCTCTCTCACACACTCACACACACAGGGGCACCCTCTTGGCATGGCATTGGTACTGTTGCACTGGTAACCTGAACAGACCAGGCAAGGGGAAGTTGAGCCAGGCAGAGAGAACCTTCTAGCCTCATGGTACCAAGTACCAACCAAGCAGCAGGAAGAACTAGAAGCAATGTGGCACCCAAAACTGCATGGCATGGTAAAGGTAAAAGCAACCCCCACCCCCAGCATTGGCCCTATGGACAGAACAGGCACCCCTCCCCCCCACCCCAGCCAATTACTTACAGATCCAACAGCACTGTAGCACACAGCCAAATTCACCAAAGAGAATGGACAAAATTGCTGCAGTCACTTTTATTTTGGCCTGCCACCCAATTAAAAGCTTGCCATCTGGCTCAGCCAGCCAATCAAAACCTGCCATATGCCTTCCCATCACTCAACTGTCCCCTCCCATACCGCCCTCCTACCAAATATTTTCATTATTTATATCCCACCTCTCCTGCCTAGGAAGCTCGAGGCGGCTTACAAAAGTTAAAATATTTTAAAATATACATAAAAGGATAAGAATAAGAAAATAAAAAGAAGGAATAAGAAAATAAAAAACCCAATCACCCTCACACACCTCCCTCACCAAAGACCTGGCGGAACAGCCAGGTCTTGCACTGTTGTTGAAATGAGGCAAGGTCTGGGACCACCCGAGCCTCCACTAGAAGGGAGTTCCACAGTCTAGGTGCCGCCACCGAGAACAACCTCTCCATTGTAGCCCCCCACACCACCCAGGGGACATCAAGAAGGGAGCTCCCGGCAGACTGCAGGGGTCGATCCAGGGCACAGAGAGGGAGGCGGTCTCTCAGATAGGAGGGACCCAGACCATATAGGACTTTATAGGTAAGCACCAACACATTGGTGGGTTGCAGTCCAGAATAGCCTATATATATCCCAGAAGATGGGCAGCCAGTGCAGAGGTCAGAGCACTGGTGTAATGTGCTCACAGCGACCCTTCCCAGTAAGGAGACGGGCCACCACATTCTGTACTAGCTGCAGTCTCTAGACAGTCACTAAAGACACGTAGAGCGCATTACAGTAGTCTAATCTTGAGGTGATGAAGGCATGGATGATAGTGGCCAGGTTGGAGTCCAAGATACGGCCAAAACCGTTGCACCAGATGTAACTTGCAGAAAGCACTCCTCACCACAGCCTCAACCCTGAGATCCGGGCAAAGCTGTGGATCGAGGAGTACCCCCAGACACCAAACCCGAGAGACCAGCGAGGGACAAACCCCATCAGTGATGGCCGACATCACACCCACCGCTCTCCCCACCAACATCACCTCGTCCTCATCCAATTCTCCACAGCCGCCAGACATCGGGTAAGCACCAAGACTTCCGGGTCTGGGTTAGATGAAAAAGAGAGGGCGAGCTGGGTGTCATCAGTACACAGTATCAGTGTACTGATGACACAGCACTCCATACCGTCTCACAACCTCACCGAGTGGCTGCATGTACACATTGAACAAGAGAGGGGACAGAATAGAGCCTTGTGGAACTCCACACATGAGGTCCTAGGGAGAAGATGAACAATCCCCGATCACCACCCTCTGAGTTCTCCCAGCCAGGAAGGAGCAAAACCATTCAAGAATGGTTCCGCCCATCCTGGCATAGTCCCACAGGCGAGTCACCAGCATCTCATGATCAACGATATCAAATGCAGCCAATAGATCTAATAGGGTTAGCAGTGTCAAACAACCCTGGTCCAATTCCTGGCAAAGGTCATCGACCAAAGCCACTAATGCAAATAGGCGCTACGTTTCATTTCCAGAAGAAGCACAACTGTCCACCAGCCCCCCACGTACGCAGCATTTTCCGAAGTTTTCAAAGTTTTCTGAATAATGGCCTGAGGTCGGGAGTGAACCCCAAGAAATAGGGGTGAGGGAGACTTCCCCAGCAGGCTGGCTCTTCCCATTGAAGTTAATGGGAGGATTTCCCATGACTTCATGAGAACATAAGATCTGAAAACTGGGAACCAAGATGGCCCAATTTTCAGATCCTTTGGTTTTAAACTGAAACAGTTTAACCTATCACTAAAATCTGCCATTGTACCTGAGGAATGGAGGGTAGCAAATATAACACAAATCTTTTAATTACTTGAGTAAAAACCTCTGGTTTAAGAACCTAGTTAAGGCTGCATTCTAAATCATACTCAAACATTAACATGACAGTAAATTGTATGTTAAGGCAACTTTCTCACATCCTCCTATTACTACAGAAATACTATACCTACAATACAATATTATTAGCTATTTCCAAGTAACCTTCACAAACCAAAGGGACACATCCCTTTCAGTTAGAAAGATTATGATCTTCCCATGATTATTTTCTTAAATTTTAAGTTGGTGCTACACAGCTGCTTCCTGCTGCTTGGCAGGCACCACAGAGGCCAGAGGCATCTCTGCCTTGCTCCACTTCTCCTGGCCTGGGCTGTCCAAATTACCAGTGCCACACCAATGCCATGCCCAGGGCCCCAATTCTTCTGTGGAATTTTTTTTAAAATTCCGCGGGAGTCAGGACCCAATTCTGCGCCTCAGTGTGATTTACAATGCGGGGTGGGGTGGGGGGTGGAGCAGAGCTTGCCTCCTCCTCCTACCCCCACCCCCACACTGATCAAACCCTTGGGGCTTCCCTTCTCCAGCTGCTGGGGCTTGCTTGCCTCCCCCACTTCCCCTTCCCAGTTTAGAAAATGAATTGCCTTACCAGTGACGGCGGCAGCAACTGCTCCATCCAGCGCACTCGTACTTCCTGGCCCCTCCCGATGGGGTGTCTCAGGGCGATGCAGCCAGATGACATCATCCAGCTACGTTGCCCTGAGAGACCCCGTCGGAAGGGGCCAGGAAGTATGAGCGCTCTGGACGGAGCAGCTGCTGCTGCCATCATTGGAAAGTTAATTAATTATCTAAACTGGGAAGCGGGAGGGTGGGAGGCAAGCCCTGGCAGTTGGAGAGGCTGGGGAGGGGAAGCCCTGAGGGTTTATTCATTCCCCTCCCCTGTGGAATCTCCTGCCCTGCGTCTCCCCAGTGCAGACTAGAAATTCTGCGCTGGGGTAAGCGGGGCAGGAGATTCCGTGGGGGGGGGGGAAATTCTGTGGGAAATCTGCGAATCGTGACCCGTGTTTCCCTCGGGGCCCTGACCATGCCTTTTTAAAAAATAACCCAGTGCCACTGCTGCCTGCTGGCTTGCATTGCTCAGCACCATGGTGGCCAGATCTGCCTAGCTCCACTTCCCTTGGCCTGGGCTGTCCATATAGTGGGGGCAATGCCGGGGGTTGCCACCAGTGCCAAATGCTTGAGTGCTACCTGCTGCTGCTGCTTGCACTGCCTGTTGCCAAGTTGACAGCACCCTAGAGGCCTTGGTTGGCATAATGATTTTAAAGTGGGTGCACTGCTGATGATGGGTCAAGCTGTAGGTACACTACAGCTGGGGTTTGGGGGGATTTCTGCATGCAGTTGCACTCTTGTGGCGATTGTCCCACTTACTAACCTGCTTTTCTGGGCACTGCTTGGCTGGCATAATGATTTTAAAGTGGGTGCGCTATCTGCTGCTGATGTAGGTACAGTACTGCTGACTTTTTTGGGATTCCTGCACGCAATTGCATTTTTGTGGTTTTGTCTTCTTGAGCAATTGCACCACTCTTGCTAGCCCACTTTTCTGGGCACTTCTTGGTTGGCATAATGATTTTAAAGTGTGTGCACTCGGTGCCAAGTAGTTACGGTTTCCACAATTCTGAGTTCCAAAGTTTTCCAAGGTCCAAGTTCTGAATTCCGGGTACTCGGACAAAGTTCCAAAGTCTGGCCGAGTTCCTGGACCAGGTACTCGGAATTTTGGAACTTGGTCTGAGTACCCGGAAGACCTATTCGGTGCAGTCCTAGTTAAGGCACTATCCCTGGCTACTTGCAGCACCTGAAACTGCAATCCCCGATTTTCGGATCCTTTGGTTGCTAACACCTTGCAGCCCTGGTGCTAGTTGCCTCCTTAAAGGACCAGTGGCTCGCCCGCAGGGACTCTGCCTTGTCACAGACATGCATTCCTTTTTGACATGTGTAAAAATGTCCACTTCGACTTGCTCACATGGCTCCCTCTTAGACACAGGGAACTCCCTGTTAGATCTCTCACCTTCTTGGGAGAGTAATATTTTGGTCTCTAATCGGGTCTCCTTGACCTCCTAGAGAAGGAGTGCTTCTCCCTTCTCTCCCATTGGCACAAATGGAGCAAACCAATGGTAGGGGAAATGATGACTACTTATCAGTCTGTTTGCATCTCTTACCCTCCCCCTCTGTCTCAGGCTACTAGTGTTGATGCTCGGGCATCAGATTACAAGATGGAAGGAACTGAGGTGACAAATAGCTCCATCTCCTTTATAGCCTCACCTCAGTTGCATATTCCAGAACTTGGGCTGAGGGGGAAGGATGAGAGCTAATCCAAAGGTCTATTGCTCAGAAGAAGGTTCTAGAACACTTGTCAATATGTGCAAAGCTCAATGGTGTGAGTTTGAAGAACACCAATGAGTAGTACTACTCTCAGTAGTGAAAATGACAGAACCAACTCAAAGAACCTCAGATACAAGTAGGTAACCTTTATTTTCCTTACAGAAGAAGTATCCCAACAAATGTTTGAGCAATAAGACTGTAGATAGATATTTAGGAGGGTTCCAAAGAATAGTTGTGCAGCCTTTGTCATTTTTTTCTGGAGGGTAGAACCCAGGACTTTGAACTCAGACAGTAAAAGCTTGTACTTACGGAATAAGAGATCTGGCTCAGTTTCTGACCCACTGAAGAGTTTGGGATTCTACATTATTTATTTATTTGTTTTATAATTTTTATACCCCACCCCTTCTGCTTACACTTAAAACAAAAATATAAAACGTATAAAATACCAATATAAAACCACATTTAGGGTGAATCCATAAAAATATAAACAAAAAACAAAACCCCTCCCTCCCTCATCCATCCCCTCCACCAAATGTCTGGCAGAACAGCCAGGCTTTACAAGTCAATGAAAAGTCAGCAGGGCCAGGACCAGGCGAACCTCTTCCGGGAGGGAGTTCCACATCTGAGGTGCGGCCACCGGGAACGCCCTCTCCATAGCGGCCCCCTGATTTACTCGGTGAACCTCCAAGAAGGCGCCCCAGCGAACCACAGGGGCCAATCGAAGGCCCGGGGAGTGAGGCGGTCCCACAGATAGGTCAAGCCGAGGCCATGTAGGGCTTTAAAGGTGAGAACCAACACCTTGAATTGGGCCCAGAAGAAAATAGGCAGCCAGTGCAGAGAACGAAGCACTGGTGTAATGGCGACCTGACCCCGTAAGGAGCCGGGCTGCCGCATTCTGCACCAGCTGCAGCCTCCGGACTGTCACCAGGGGTAGCCCCATGTAGAGTGCATTGCAGTAGTCTAGTCTCAAAGTAACAAAAGCATGAATAATGGTGGCCAGGTCGGAGTCCGAGACATAAGGCTGAAGCCGCCAAACCAGATGTAACTGTTGAAAAGCCCCCTTCACCACCATCTCCACCTGGATATCCAAGCGGAGCCCGGAATCCAGACGCACCCCTAGACTCCGCACCTGGGAGAGCAGCGGGGGACAAACCCCTTCAATGACAGGGGAAGTCACACCCACCGCTCTCCCCACCAACATTACCTCCGTCTTGTCAGGATTCAGCTTCAGTCAGCTCTGCCTTATCCAGTTCCCCACAGCCATCAAACATTGGGAAAGCACAGAGACTGCCAGGCCTGGGTCCAATGAAAATGAGAGGTACAACTGAGTGTAATCAGCATTTTGATGACAACTCACTCCAAACTGCCTCACAACCTCGCCTAATGGCTGCATGTACACGTTGAACAAGAGTGAGAACAGAATAGAACCTTGCGGGACACCACATGAGAGGTCACGGGGTGGAAAGATGACTTATCCCCCAGCACCACCCATTGGGTCCTACCAGCTAGGTAGGAATGGAACCATTGTAGAACCATCCTCCCCACCCCGCCCCCAATCCTTCCCGGTTCCGCAAGCGAGTCACCAACAGCCCATGATCAACCGTGTCGAAAGCAACCAGGAGATCTAATAGGACCAGTAAGGTCGAATGTCCCTGGTCCATCTCCCGGCGCAGGTCGTCAACCAAGACCACAAGCGCAGTCTCAATGCCATACCATGGGCGAAAGTTAGACTGGGAGGGATCTAGGAAGCTGAGGCCATCTAGATGCTCCTGGAGCTGCTGAGCCACCACTCACTCAATAACCTTCCCTAAAAAGTGAAGGTTAGAGACTGGCTGATAGCTGGCGAGCGAATCAATGTCAAGTGATGGTTTCTTGAGCAGAGGCTGGACCACCACCTCCTTCAAACATTCCGGCACTCTACCCTCTTGAAGGGAGGCATTGATCACCCTCACCAGCAACGGCCCTAACATCTCCCGACAGGCCTTAATCAGCCAGGACGGGCACAGATCCAGTTCACAACAGGTGGCCGTAACTGCCCCCAAAACATCCACAGCCCCCGCTGGCAGCACCTCCTGAAACAGATCCTATGAAACCAGACCAGACGGGGCTTCCGCACCCTCTGACTCTCCTCCTTCTGCAGAAACTACAGCACCTAAAGCTCAAAAGCCTTCTGGACAGTGTGGCTAAATTTCCTGATCAGTTCTCTGCTGACACCCTTTTTGTATCATTTGCAAACAGCTGCTTAGAATCTAGGGTTTCGAAACAAATGTTATCCCAATAAGTAAAAAAATTATATTGTGCTTTGCTATTCTCTGTCGAGTAGGACATTGCCACATGGGGCCCCAGCCCATTCTATGAGGGCTATGTCTATGGCCTCGTCGAAGCAGGTTCTGTTGTCCAAAATCTGTAGGGCAGTGACATGGAGCTCAATGGGTTGGCAACCAAATCCACTGCATAACAACGTGTAAACATATGGGTATGCTTACACGTTGTCATGCAGTAGATTTGGTTGCCAGGACTGATACCCATTTCAGCTGTGTTGTACTTATGTCTCTGGTGAATTAAGAGAAAACTGTTTGAGATACTCTTCTCCCTTGGCAAGCCTTGTCATATGGCTTGTGAATCTATCGTAAGCATAAATGTGTAGAGGCCAAGTAAATTAGACTACTGTAACGCGCTCTACGTGGGGCTACCTATGGTAACGGCTCGGAAGCTGCAGCTGGTGCAGAATGCGACGGCCCAGCTCCTGGTGGGGCTAGGCCGCCGCAAACACATTACACCAGTGCTCCGATCTCTTCATTGGTTGCTGATAGTCTTCCGGGCCCAATTCAGAATGTTGATTTTGACCTATAAAGCCTTACATGGTCTGGGCCCTGCCTATTTGTGAGACCGTCTCACTTCTCGGGTTCTGGACCAACCCCTGTGGTCATCTGGGGGCACCCTGTTGGAGGTCCCTCGAGTTTCCCGGGGGGCTATGCAAGACAGGGCGTTCTCGGTGGCCGCACCGCACCTTTGGAACTCCCTCCCCGTAGGGGCCCGTCTGGCCCCTGACCTCCCAAGTTTCTGCAGGAATTGTAAGACCTGACTGTTTTGCCAGGCATTTGGCGAGGGAGAAGGGTGAGGGTGAGGGTGGTAAGGGGTTTTCTGTTGTCTCATTTTTATTGTTGTTTTTAATATTTAATGTTTTATATATTATTTTTATGGATGATTTTGTTAGCCGCCCCGGGCTGCCAGTGGCAGGAGGGGCAGGGTAAAAATGTTCTAAATAAATAAATATAAATAAATTAGCTATCTGTAATGTTGATTCTTCAAGTTGATGCCTCTACACATTCACACTTCCCACCAGCCTCCCCTCTCAAAGATTTAATGAAGATGGGACTGAGTGGAGGTGGAAGCTCAAAGTATGTGTGATAATATCAACACTGTGCTCCCTCCTGGAACTGCTAGAAGACTCTTGAGTTCAGTCAGGGTACCATGTTGGGGGCACTATTTACCAGGCATAGTATGGTATTTTCCCAGGCATGGTTGCAAAAGTGCAACTGTGTAGTGTCCTTATTCTTAAGATTCACTGTTACAGGTAAGTAACTTTTCTTTAAGAAAGTAACTGAATAGTACAAACAAAACATTAATGAATACTGATTTTTAAGTGAAAGAGTTTTCCTACCAATTTAAATCATGTTACAATTGGTTAAAATCACCAATCAGTTTTGTTCCCAATGTTTGCACTTCATGCTTATTATTAATAATAATAATGTGAAATACTCTTTTCCAATTCACCTGTGCTCTAGGAGAAAGACCTTTTATGTGTGAAACATGTGGGAAGAGTTTTGCTTCTAAGGAGTACTTGAAACACCATGATAGAATTCATACTGGATCTAAGCCATTTAAATGTGAAGTTTGCTTCCGAACATTTGCACAGCGGAATTCACTATATCAACACATGAAAGTTCACACAGGTAGGAAAGAGACTTGTTTGGAAAGCAAATTAAAATTGGGCCTAGTTCTCAGGATTGTTTAAAGATGACAAGAGACTCTTCTGAACTGTCAAGTATTATTTAGGGACCCATGTTCACTGCATTTTCCCCATTGGTTATATTCAGAACAAAGCAAAAAAGTAATTTGTATGTTTGCTCATCTGTTCTCCTACCCATCTCTTTTTTTTATGCTTCATTGACCCTATTTTTGTGCCTGTTTATTTATTTAGATTTTTAACCCACCTTTCCCTGAAGGCTCAGGGAAGGTAACAACATAGAAAATACATATACAATTTGAAAATATAACCGATAAAACAGTATATAAATATATAAAATACCCTTAAAATTATGCCCCAAATCCTAAGCTGTTCACTGTTTGCCTAACCTGGGCAAATAAATCTCACATTGCCTCTGCAAAATGCTTATGTTGGGGTTCAGCAAACCTCCAGGGGAAGAGAGTCAAGAATTGTGGAGCAGCCACCAAAAATGCCTCTTTATGCCCTTGATGTATGGGTACATGAAATGATGGAACTTGCAGGAGGATTCCCCTGGCTGACCTTGCGAATCACAGTGGAACATAGGGGAGAAGACGACTTTTAGATTTGTAGGGTCCAAGCCATCTATGTCAAAACAAGCACCATGAATTGTACCTAGAATGCTATTGGGAGTCAGTGCAGGCTCTGGAGTACTGGTGTAATGTGCTCACAATAACCCACCCCTGTCAGGAGGCAGGCTGCTGAATTCTACGGCAGCTACAGCCCCTGAAAAATCCACATAAAGCACACTACAGGAGTCCTACCTGAAAGTAATGAAGGAATTTGATACACTTCTGACCTTGATGGCTACTCTGTCAATGGCCTGGTTGAATTGTGAAATGACACATTGATCTTGGCCATTGACATGGTTGCAAACAGGCATTTGTTCCCACCGCTGAGGCAGCACAGGGCCTCCTGGGCAAGGATCCTGAGGAGGTTGAAACAGGAGGGTAGGTGCAAAGTGGTGCTCGACTTTTGCAGAAGCCAACCAGGCTTCCATCCTCTCTCTATTCCCTAGAGTGTTCTGGAATCCAATTTACTCCATTAGTTCCTGGGGGCTGCCCAACCTAGCTGGTCCACCATCCTGATGAGAAGCGCAAGGACCTGTAGAAAGTTATGATCCAACCATAACAGTGGCATCATTGTGACACTCCCAATAATCAGAATGTCTGTTTCTAGGTCAGTGCATGTCCAACATGCATCCTGTTTCATGCGACAGATGGGATATTATCTGGAATAGGCCCATGGTCGTCATGAAGACCATTAAGTCCTACTCTGGCTCAAAAGGTCACCCTCGGGGTGACAATAAGTCTGGGTGTCCTCAACACCACCTCTGAGATAACTCAGCTAGCTTGGTCAGGGAATCTATTGTACAGTGGGAGGTCAGAATGCCAACAGAATCTTTAGTCTCTTCCAGAACTTGTGGACAAGGCAGACACATTCTATGATAGACAAGTTTGCCACTGGATACCTTCGATAGGCCAGGATTTCTTTACAGATCACTGCTGTTGCAACACTGCCGCCCTCATTCTCCGAACTGAAGCTGATGTTGTATGGGGTAACCAGCTAGCAGTAACCAAGCCAATACAGGCCCCATCTACCTCATGCATCCAGAGCTCTGTAATACATGCAAGCAGCAGCTTTATCCTGAATAAGATCAATCCAGAGAGTATGGTTGCTGTGTTGGACCCAAGTGACAGAGATGGAGTCAAAGTAGTTTGAATGATAGCTTTTATTGGACCAACTGTTGGTGGAAATGTGCAGGCATTCAGACCTCAGTTTTATTCACCACCAACTTTGCATGAACACAGCAGTGACAGATTGGGGTCTGTACTAGACTTAACCCAATATATCATTTATTTATTCATTCATTCTTTGGTCTTGTACCCCGCACCCTCCTGCTCACAGAGCAGCTGAGGCAAGAGTGGAACAGGACAGCAGAACAGGCACCAATTGCCATCCCCTGCACTCACAATGGCTTTTCTCTACCCTGCCGTACCTCCCTGTGCCCATCATGACCCCAATAGGTACCACTTGTCCACTTCCTTCCCTTCCCCAAACACTTCTGTCTGCCAGCCACAGATGGTTAGAGATCCATCCCCAAGGCTGACCGTCTCCAAAGACGAACAGTCTCCAAGGGGAGCAGGCAGCCAGAGAATGCTCCTGAGCCCAGCATCCCTGCACGCAGATACACCAGGCAAACAGGCAAGGAAAGATCCGTCTCTTCCCACTCCCTTGCCTCTTGCACAAGCAAGCCTCTCCCCAAACTACTCCCCTATTTCTCACCCTGGAGAGTAACCTCCCCTCACCCCAATTGACCCCAAGTTGATACCCACCCCTCTCACTAATTTTCAAAGTGGCAACAGCGAGGGAAAATGTTCCCCACCTATAAGGCCCCAAGCCTGCTTGGGGAGGTTGTCCAGGCCTGGTTACTTAAAGTGTGACCCAGGGGTGGAGGACCTTTTCTCTCCCTGGTGCCACTTTGAATTGTAGTACAAGTAAGGGGTGAGGGTGCTTAAGGGGTGCACTCAGGAAGAGATGGATCTGGATCATGAATTTGTCATCTCTCCTTGTGTACATGCCCTCATCTTAGTTCCCTTCCTCTGAGCTCAGTCTTTCAGTGCTTAGGGATAGGAAGTGGATCTAGGAGCCAGATCCAGAAACTGGAAGGGATCAAATAAGGAGCGACTCCTTCGCTCTGCTGGGGGTGCCTTCTTGGAGGTCCCCCATGTTAAGCGGGGGGCCACAATGGAGAGGGCATTCTTGGTGGCCGGGCCGCACCTTTGGAATTCCCTCCCAGCTCGCCTGGCCCCGAGCCTTTTAACATTCTGGCGAGTTTGTAAAACCTGGCTGTTCACCCAGGCCTTGTGGGAGGGTGGGTTAGTGGGGTTTTATTCCCCTACCCTTCTTTATTATTTGTTATAAAAAAAAAAATTGTCCTTCCCTGTTTTAATTAAGATTTTTTATGACTGTTTTAAATATTTTAAATGTTGTTTTATTTGAGATTTGTTAGCCGCCCCGAGCTGTTTGCAGGAGGGGTGGGGTAGAAATGTACCAAATAAAATTAAAATGTACCAAATAAAAATAAAAACTAGCCACAAGCTGCATTTGGCCCCGAGCTTGTCCACCTCTGCCTTTATATTCTGGACAGCAGACTGGTGGAGTCCTAGGCTCCAAGTGTACAAGTGTACTCCATTGGCCTATCTCATAAGTTTTCCCCTTTCATTCTGTTTTGTTTCTGCCTGGTTCATTGTAGGTAAGGGGGGGAAATGATTATTATTTCCAACATATCTATCATCAAGTCAGCATTACTCAGTGGTGGCTGGTGGGTTCTAAGGTTGATGGGGGGGGGGGCAAGCCAGCGGTAGACTGGGCCAAGTCAACAGTAGGTGGGGCCAACCAGAAGTTTGAAATTTAATACTCCCTTCTCTCCCCTGCTGTTAAAATTAGAAAGCAGACAATTGGGGATCGGGATGGGGGAGGGGGCAGGGGATTTCGAGTCATTCCAGAATGAATGGAGGCAGGAAACTTGTACTAATTTTTGAATTGTTTCCTTCAAGGGAAAAGGTTCCTCATCTCTGATATAGCACTTTCATTCAATATCTTTCCAACAAGCTAAAAGCTCCCAGACCAGTGAACAAGAGGGGAAAAATGCATGGAAAAATCCCTAAGATTTCAAATTCCAAGTACAGTAGGGGACAAAATTCAAAGTGGTTAACGCGGCTATTTCCTCCTTCAAAAACACCAAAACCACACAAGGCTGCGTGCAAAATAAGCAAAGCAAAACCCATGCCAGACACAAAAGTTGGGCAAAAATATAACACAGAGAAACAGAGAACCAACAAAAAAAAATGTTATCGACCCTTTTGGAAGATGTCTCATTTCTGTTAATCAGCTAGCTTTTCCCCTTGGGATTTTCCCCTGTTCACAACACTGACCACTGAGAACTAGAAAAGAATTAGGCAGGTCATTAATTTTCCACCGCCCACCCCCTCCCCACCCCCCGTAATCTCTTAAGAGGGCCTGAAGCAACTTTAAGAAATTGTTGCTGAGCCTCTCAATGGGGTTTCCCTGTCTCAGCAGGAACAGTACACTAAACATCTGTCATGCCTAGCTCCTCCCTTCCTTAAATTAAATGTTAATTGCTAAACTGAGAAGAAAAGAAATGAATATACATTCTTGTAAAAGGGACACCCGAGGTCCTAAACAAGGCTGTAGGCTTCTATCTCCACATTGCTCCACTAACAAAAACAACTAAAAACAAATAACTAACACCATAATTAATTCCACTAACAAAAGCACACAAGTAACTCACCCACCCAGAAGCAAAGCAGTTGTGCCACGACAGCCAGCAGAAATAAATTCATTCCAGTTTCCACTCAGCTTGTCCTCTCACAATGCAGCAGTCTCTTGCCCTCTCTTCTCCATCCCCTTAGACTCAGCAAAGACTGGGCCTTGTGCTGCTGGAGGAAGAGGAGGACCAGCCACACAGGACAGAACAAGACAGGCCAGGCAGGCAGCTAGCAGCACAATGGCAGCAGCAGCAAAGCATGGGTCACACACGTGTGTGTGTAAAAGCACGCGCAGCTCCAGTCAGCCTAACTCCACCTCCTCCTCCCTTTGCATTCCATGGCACCGCACTACCATCTCCCCCTACAGTTTCCAGGTGAACTCTGCACCACTCACTCAATGCAGCAGTCTTGTCTGGGCATCTAGTTCAGCTACCCAGGCATCCTTGAAAACAGCTGCATTTTAGTGGCTCTGCAACTCTATCCCCACTGGGCAAAAACTGAAATGCAATCAGTAATGCCTGCTGTATGGATGGGAGAAGCAGCCACCCATATACCGCAAAAGGCACTTATTTGTTCCTAAGAGGATTCCATATCTGATTTTACCTGAGACGTGACCTCCAGGCTCCATCTCAGGCACCAAATCCAGTACTCAGCCTCGGAGCTGCCTGCTGCAGCTGCGCAAAAGCACATCTTATTCAACACAGTTCAAGGTAAACAAGCAAGACACAGCAGCACAGCCCAAGTTTCCACTCCAGAACTTGCACATGTACAGATTGCACATAGGAGGTGCGCATGCACAATTGTGCAGTGCAATCCCCCAGACCTGGAAATTCAGCACTGAGGCTGCTTCAAAGCAGCTGGCAACCGCAGCAGTAGCAATAAGAGACTGTAAGTTTTTTCTAATATGATTAGCTGGCAGCCTGGCACTTAAAGTCACGCACATGGAGTCCTTTGGGGGCGGGGGGCAATGCCCCCAATGCTCTAGCGGGAAGACCGCCACTGGCAGTACTTTTCCAGGGACACCATCTGAAGCAACTACTAGCATCTGACTGAGGAGACATTACTGTCTTTTTCTGTTTGTTCCCTGGGCTCTAAACATTCCTTTGCTTGTCGCTCTTATAGCTTTTGATCTGTCTGCCTAAAAACATAAGGTTTTGTTTTGCATCTTCTGAAATCCACATCTAGGAGTTCATCTGGTCTACTGTGACTTCCTTTTCTGTGATCATCTTAAGTTCTAGCTTTCAGTCCCTCTGGAAATCTCCTGCTTGGGTTTGTATGAAACACCTTCATACCTAAGCAAGTTCATTGTACTTCCCCTTCAACAACCAGTCAAAAAGAATCGTGTATTTTCAGAATTATCTTACAATTTCCTTACAAATTTAGAGTGTTGTTCTCACTAGCATGTATAACTTGACCTGTGTACATGTGCTCTGGCAGGCTACATTTAAATGTATCCTGTAGCCTTTGGGAATATCCCCCTAGCAAGATACCATGAGTGTGAAGTCACTTTGCTGTCACAACCTCCTAGACAGTAAAGGTCCCCCCCCACCCCACCCCCCTTTCACCCTGCTCTCAAGGATGCATGGGCAGCTGCCCCATTTTACAAGTAAGCTAAAATAGAAGTTACACAAAGCCGATAAGAGGGATTCCACAAAGCCAGAAAGGTTCTGCTACTTATTATACAGGCACGGGAGTGCCTGTACAGTTACGGTGTCTAGCACTCTCCATTATAATGAACAAACATTATTTTCATTAAAAAATGGTTTGCATGGAAAGTCATTTGAGTGGGAGGTATTCAATTTGTATTCAAATCAAATCACTTTATTTGCCTAACTAAAAGTTATTGGCAATACATAAAACAAGGAACGATTCCCTTAACAGTTTAATATTTCCAAACGGTAAATATTAGCAACAAGATTAACACTCTTAACAATCCCCAAACAGTTTGTATCTATCATCATAGATCATAAACATTTCCCCCAATCACAACAAATACACCCAGTAAACATACACCAAAAAACTATGTTTCTCTCACAAATCTTATTCCTCTTCCACAATCCTCTGTTGCCTCTCATGCATAATTAAGCTGGCAAATATAGCCACTGCCCAGGTTAGCTCGGAAGCTCTATGATTTACGCATAATGTGTCACGCGCAACCAGGGGGAACCTTCCCTGGTTTCGCTCAAGCACCAACAGAAGGTTATCTCTAAATCTAGCATATCTGGGGCAGACAAAAAGTATATGAGGAACCGTGTCTAGGTCCTGCATAGAGCAAGTCGAGCACTCCTTTCTTGCATTGGCAAACTCTTGTATCGCCCTGTTAGGATTGCTGAGGGAAAGACTCCACATCGCAGGTGCGTAAAAGCCCGCCTTAATGAAAATTTAGGCCAACTTATCAAATAATTTGGGTCCATTAAAGGTCTAGCGGAGGTCCTGTACAAGGGATTTACCCTTTGTCGGTGGAGCGACTCGGCATCGATTTGAATTTGCTGGTCCAGTATCCTCTGCTTTACCAGGGCCATAGTATGTTTAAGACCCCAAGATCACAAGCATTCAAGGGAAAAACCAAGCCTCCCGATTATCAGCTCAGGGTTACCCAACCAGGATGACAACAGCCCCTCATCTTTGACTCTGCCCAAGAGGGAACCCTCCCCCTGTGGTAGAAGCTCCACCTTGAGCCCAAAGCGAACACGTGCCTGAAGAGCAAAAACCCTGATAGGGAGGCAACCTGTCTCCGCTCGGAGAAATACCTGCGGGGTTCCTTGGGGGACCCCCAGGATAGCCCTCAGGAACCCATTTTGAACTATCTCCAGCTGATCCAGAAAACCCAACCCCCATACCGGAAAGGCATATAACAATTGGGTTGTTAGCTTCGCCTGAAACAACCGAAGCGCAGGCAGTATCAGTTGCCCCCCCCCCTTGCCGAAATAAAACCCACGGATTACACTTGTTGTTTGTACGGCCTGGTTTTTGGCCTTAAGCCAGTGATCCCGCCAGCGGGGGGAGTTGGAAAAAGTCACTCCCAGGTATTGAAACTTGTCAACCTGGGTGATCTGATGCCCCCCCAATCAGCCATTTATGGGATTCACTGTGTCTCCTTCGGCCTATAATCGGGACCTTTGTCTTATCGTAGTTAATCACCAGTCCCTCCTTTCGACAATAGTCCTCCATCCGTTGCATGACCCTACGGAGGCCAATCTGTGAAAAATTTAGAAAAGTCAGATGTAAAATGGTTGAGATACAGCTGTTGAAAGGTTAGAGACTAAAAAGCAATTTTTAAAAATTTTTGTGACCATTTCAATTTGATCAGTCTCAGGAGGTATTTTTTTAAATTCAAGCCTGTGGACTAGGCTTTATTGTTTTTTTGTTTTTTTAAAAAACTGCTGAGTACTTTTAAAGTTGTAAGGACTTTAAACTCCCATTTTAGTCTGTTGAGAGACTGCAAAGCTGCCCTTATGCAATGTATACACACAGTTAAAAAAAGATCTCCCATAGACTAAAAATCCTCATTACCACCACCTGCACAAACCCTTTTGGCAGCAGCCTGAACAGAGAGATGGGGTGGGGGAACTACCACTGTGGCCCCCTGTCCCCCGCCTGCCTGCCGCTTCCTCACTCGCTCACCTGCCTGCCCTCCCTACCTCTAGGTCTGGTCACCTGCCGCTTTCCCAATGCTGCTGCCATTGCTGCCTCCATCTGTCCACTTGTTTCAAAGACCCCATGCTGCGACCTGCATGCGCACGCTAGGGCCGCCCAGAATGCCAGAGTAGGAAAATTGCAGCCTTGGTATGCGCATGCACACAGCAGTGCATGGTATTTGAAAGAGTCACCCGTGTGAGGCAGGCAAGTGGGCGGAGGGGGCAAGTGCAGGAATTGAGGGCATGCGCAGTGGTGGACACTGTTCCCAGTTGAGCTCAGGCAGGAGGCAGAGCTGTTGCTTGCTCAGTACTTGTTGAAGGCAGGGGAATCTGTGACTCTGATTCCCTCCCCAGCTGCCATCTCCCCTTAACGCCTGATGGTGCTGACACCACCCTGGGCTAGCCTCCCTGGGGGCATTCCTTCCAAGTGGGCTTCCCATGCTGCCACGGCCATGCCATGGCCCCCGCTCTCCCGCACAGCCCCACGGCTCAGGCCCTGCTGCTGCTGGCCCTGCTTGGCAACAGCAGCTCCTCCGCACTGCCCCGGGATGCAATCCCATCTCCCCATACTCTCACTCCACAGCCTCCACCCATCTCCCCAACCACACACCCCACAGTAACTCCATCTCTCCCAGCCAAGTCTCCTGCACCCCATCCTCTCACCCCACAGCCCTCCTCCATTTCCCCAGCCCCCCCCCGGGCAACCCCATCTCCCCCAGCCAAGGTTCCTGCAGCCTCACCCATCTCCCCAGCCCACACCTGCAACCCCATCTTCCCCCAGCCCTTCAGCCTCTCTGCCACCCCTTAGCTCCTTAGTGCTTCCCCACAGCTGCTCCCAGCAAGCCCTTTTCAGCCCCTTCCCTAGCCAGTGAGGCTCTTGCAAATTCATTTCTGCTATAAAAAGGCATGGAAATTGCAAATTAAGGCTCTTGCCTTAACTTACGAGCCATGTAAGCAATAAAGACGTTGTACAGTCTCACATATTGTGCTTGATTCCAACTTAGGCTCCATGCTCCCACACTTTGCATCAGTCTTTCAGTCCCAATCCTCTTCCTCTGCAGGTTGGGGGCAACACTGAAACTGGGGAATGGAGGGGGTGAGCGGGCAGCGGCAGAACTGAGGGCGGAGCCCATGGCTGGGAGAGCAGGTGCTGCATGTGGGGACTGGGGGGCAGTGGGAGCACTGGGGGGAGCCCAGGGATGGAAAAGAAGGGTCTGCAGCTGTGGGTGGAGGAACAGTGGTACAGTTTGGAAGGGAGCTTAAGGCTGGGAGAGCAGGGCTTGCAGGTGGGGATTATGGGGTAGTAGGAGAGCTGTGGGGAGCTCAGGGTTGGGGGAGCAGGGGCTGTAGTTGGGGATTGAGAGGCAGCAGAACTGGGGAGGAGCTCAGGCCTAGAAGATGGGGGTGATGTGGATGGGGATTGAGGAGCAGCAACAGAGCCGGTGGGTAGGGTTGAGGAAGTAGGGGCTGTGGGTGTGGCTTGAGAGGCAGCAGCATAGCTGGAGGGAGATCAGGTCTGCAGGGGCTGCCGGTATGGATTGAGAGGCAGTGGTAGACCTGGGGAGGAGTTCAGGACTGGGGAAGCAGGGGCTTCGGGTGCTGATTGAGAGGCAGCAGCAGAGCTTCAGGGAGCTCAGGAATGGGGGACCAAGGGCTGTGGGTGGGGACTGAGAGACAGCAGCAGAGCTGGGAAAAGGTCAGGGTGTGGGGAGTAGGAGCTGCAAGTGGCAGCTGAGTGGTAGCAACAGACATGGGGCAGAACTGGGGGACCAGGGACTGTGGATGGGGATTTAGGGGCAGCGGCTGAGCTGAAGAGGCTACGAGTGGGGATTGAGGGCAGCAGGAGACCTGTGAGGGGCAACTAGGTTTTTGCAGCACCATGTGTCTTAGGAGCTAGACTTTTGCAGTGTGCTCATGCTGGTGCAGCAGCCTAGCTACCACTCAGTTCCCACCTGCAGCCCCTACTTTCCGAGTCATGGGCTCCCACTGCCCCTTCATCCCCTCCATCCCCCATATTCAGTGTTCCTCCAACCTGCAGAGGAAGAGGATTGAGACTGAAAGACCAGTGCAAAGTGTGGGTGCATGGAACCTAAGTTAGAATCAAGCACAATATGTGAGACTGTACAATGTCTTTACTGCTTACATGGCTCCTGCCTTGACTTGCAAGCCACTCAAGAAGACAAACCCACAAAAGTGCAACTGCGGGCAGAAATCCCAATAAAGCCAGCAGTAGTATACCCACAGCATGCCCCATCATCAGCAGTGCACCCACTTTGAAATCATTATGCCAACCAAGCAGTGTCCAGGAAATCAAGCTAGCAAGGGGGGCAATCACTCAAGAAGACAAACCCACCACAAACGTACAGCTGCGGGCAGAAATCCCACAAAAAACTAGCAGTGGTGTGTGCACAGCATGCCCCACCATCAGCAGTACACCCACTTTAAAATCATTATGCCAACCACACGGTGTAGGGTGCTTCCAGCTTGCCAACAGGCAGTGCAAGCAGCAGCAGCAGTAGGCAACTCCTAAACGTTAAGTATATTTGGTACTGGTGGCAACCCCGGCATTGCCCCTAGTACATGGACAGCCCAGGCTGGGGGAAGTGGAGCTAGGCAGATCTCTCTGGCCACCATGGTGCCAACTTCAGTGCAAGCAGCAGGCAGCAGATACCCACTTATTTTTTTAAAAAGGCATGGCATTGGTGTGGCACTGGTAACTTGGACAGGCGAGGAGAAATGGAGGAAGACAGCTGGTCTCCATGGTGTCTGCCAAGCAGTAGGCAGCAGCAGTGTGGCACCCACTTATATTTTTTTAAATAAAATAATCATGGCATGACACTGGAAACAAAACCAATTAACCCCTGTCCCCCAGCATTGTCCCTATGAACAGACCAGGCCAGGCACACACACCCGCTCCCCCAAGCCAATTACTTAAAGATCAGCAGTGTAGCATGCACAGCCGAATTCACCAAAGAGAATAGGAAATGGCTGTGCAGCCACTTTTATTTTGCCCTGGCAACCAATCAAAACTTGCCATCTGGCTTGCCACCAGCCAATCAAAATTTGCCATCTGCTTATCCATCATCACCTACCATCCCCCTCCTACCAAATATGGACCAAGTTTCATTTCCTAGAGGCTAGGGGGTCATTAACCATTCTGGATTGTTCCACGGATGCAATGGTGCCAGTACTCTATGAGGATTTCCGAAGGCCGGCCACTACTAAAAACTTTGGACTTCAGAAATTTGGAACTGAGGACTGGAATTTCGAAGTTTTCCAAATACTGAGTTTCAACTCTAGTCATGACTTTCTTCCCTAGATCCCAAATTCAAGTTTTCTTAAAACCTCTTTTCCTTCCTGGGTTTTACCTCATACTTTTTCACTCTTGGCCATTACTTAACCTTGTAGCTATTTCACAAAGTACTTCTGTGAGATAAATAAAGTTCATTACTTACAAAAGTATTTTTAGAAATACGTTTAAGCTGCAATCCAGTTTCTGTTGAAGTCAGTGGCTAAATTCCCATTGGTTCGTGTGGGAGCTAGATTTGCACCCATTGACTGAAATCTCCATCCCCATGGGCACTGCTGTTGGTACATACATGTGCCAGTCCACAGGTCTTGAGATCAGCCCTATTGATTATTAGCAATACTTTTAGAAACTTAGCCTGCAATCCAGTGGCCTGCATGCGCCACCCAAATGTGCAGTGCACAGGCAGAACATGGGTGCTGCAAGCATGCATGTGCAGAGCAAAGGCTGACCCGACTCCCCCACCTCCCCCCCAAGCTCACACACACCCGCGGCCTGGGGGCGTTCCTGCTCTGCCCCCTGATCCACAGTGCGTGTATGCTCGGGTGGGGGTGGGTTGTGCCTTTGCCACGCACGGCTGTGCTGCGCACACTTTGTACATGCACACCTACAGCACACATGTTCTAGCCCATGCAGGCGAATAGCGAGTGGTGTACACAGGCCACTGGATCGCACCCTAAAAGTATTGCACTTCTGAATGATAGCATGGGATTACTGTTTGAGAGATTTAAAGAAAAAAAGCCATGTGATAAGTTCAGGAGTTACCTGTTCTTGATGGAAGAGGGTAAATGTATTGCTACAAAAGCATTGCACGGACACAGGACCATTGGAGTAAATAGGAGCCGCTCCTGTTCACATTAGCTGAAGATTTAACATTTAAACAATATAGATGATCTGTTTATCTTGACACACATCTGGCATAACTTTCTGAAGATGGAATTCTTGCATGTTTTTAAATAGTTTATTCATGCATTTGTTTATTCTCCCAAGTGTTTCAGAATGAGCTGCACTTTGGTTGCAAACAAGAACCTAGTGTAACATTATGCTCTGGTTGCAGGTGAGCGTCCCTACTGTTGTGATCAGTGTGGTAAGCAGTTCACACAGCTCAACGCGCTGCAGCGTCACCATCGCATTCACACAGGAGAGAAACCATTCATGTGCAATGCATGTGGTCGAACATTCACTGATAAATCCACCCTCCGGCGGCACACTTCAGTAAGGAATGAGCTGGACACTGCTGTTAGCACTAGAGAACTATAGTGTATACACTGTATCTCCATTCCAAAGATGGATCTTTTGAACTTTTGTTATTACTTTTGGTAGCTGATTTCTTGTTTTCTTGGTGTTTAGTGCATTTCTTTCCTGATGCAGTTTCACAGTTTTCCTGAGTTCTAATCAAATTAATCTCACCATGGGCTATGTGGTACAGCTAGAGTAGTGTGGGAGCCCCGGGAATGATACAGGCATATAATTGTAAGTGTCTTACATGCTCCATTATAAAGCAGGAACGTTCTATTGCTTATAAAACCCAGCTGTTTTATGCTATTATGAAATTTCGCCTGGAGGATTCCTTGGGTGAGGGATTGAAACTGTCTGAATGCCAGACAAATTGGATTAAAAACAGCAGAGATACAGCACTTTAAAAATTGGAGACTGTGAAGCGGTTTGGGGGGTGTTTATGACTCGAATTCATCAGCCATGGGTTTTTATAGTTGTGTCAGGAGCTGAAAACCTTTTACAAAATTCAAATTTGTGGGTGTTTGTGACTGCCTCAAATGGATCAGCCTAGGGTTTTTATAGTTATGTACAGGGTTCCTAGTTTTCCACGACAAAAATTTGGAAGTTCTCTGATCTAAAAAAACCCAAAATCTCTGTTTTTGTGTGATTAAATGTAAACAGTAGTTGACTTTGCCTTACCACGATATATATATATATATATGGGTATAAGTTAGAAAACCACATTTTATTGTAATATTTTTATTTGAATGCAGTTTTGCAGCTATCTGACCCACCAACGGTCCCCTCCCCCCCCAAAAAAAAACCAAATCAAGGTGTGTGGCACCCCTCCAAATGGCAGAGCCCCTCCCCCTCACAGCACATCCATTTAGGTTATTTCCCCTCTACTGCCCTGCGCTTGCTGCCTCCTCCTCCTAACCTGGTCCCAGACTGCTCTGCCAACCGGAAAGGGGGACAATAAAGAGTCTGCCACTTGGGAAATATGTTATAGGCCAAATTAGGCCCACCTCCTGTCCCCTCTTCCCGACCACCCCAATTCATACTTGCCCTGCCCCCCAACACACATGAAGTCTGTGGCACCCCTCCAAATGCAGAGCCCCTGCCCCTCCACAGCACATGCCTTAGGTTGTTTCCCCTCAGCTCCACTCCGTGTCCTCGCTGCCCTGCACACACTGTGTCCTCCTCCGAAACCTGTAAGTTTTTGCCATTTTCTGTTAAATTCTCTGGAAAAAAGAAAATCTCTGTTTTTCTTTGGAAAAAAGAAAATCTCTGTTTTTCTCTGTTTTTCCAGTGCAAAGAGAAAACTAGGAACCCTGGTTTGTGTCAGGAGCTGAAAACCTTTTAAAAAATTCAAGCCTGGGGGCAAGGTGTGCCATTGCTTAAAAAAAAAAAAAAATTTTTAAAAATCCCTGTAACTTTTGAAGATGTTGAAGTTACCATTTTATTCTATGGAAAGAATGCAAAGCTGAAGTTATGCAATGCATGTGCAATGCATTCTAGGTGGGAGCTGGGACACTGTGGAGTGAAAGTGACAGGGTGTGTGCAGGGTGAGTTAGCCATGGACCTGAGGGGGCTGAGGTGTGTGTACACACACCTCTGCCCTGGCCCACTTGGCACAACCCCTGAGCATTGCTGCTACCCTCCCACAGCCCGGCCCGATCAGGAACCCAGAGCAGTCCTGGCTGGGGAGGGTGAGGATGAGACAACCCCCTGGTACCTCCCTCACCTGCCTGAACCTGGCCCAAACTGCGAGCAGTGCTGCTTACCCTTCCCTGCCCGGCTTGAGCAGGAACCTCAGCCTAGGGAGGGAGAGTGTAGCTGTGGGCCAGAGGGAGCTGGGGAGGGTGGGGGAATGGTGGGTGGGAGGTAGTCCCTGGCACCCAGCCCGAACCCTATACCCTCCCCCTACCTAGCCCAACTCAAGCAGGAACCTCAAGTGGGTCGAGCTAGGGAGGGGGGAGTGTAGCCTTGGGCCAAAGGGGGCTGGAGCAGGTGGGGGAATGGTGGGTGGAAGGCATCCCCTGACACCTGGCCCGCACTCCCAAGTGCAGCACTACCCTCCACCCTCCCCAGCCTGGCCCAAGCAGGAACCCTGAGCAGGCTAGGCTGGGGATGGAGAGAGTGGACTGGAACGGGCTTGGGAGGGTGGGTGGGAGGCAACCCCCAGCACCACTCCCCCAGCCTGCCCTGAATTCAGAGTGCTGCCGCTACCTTCCCCTTCCCCAGCCTGCCCTGATCAGGAATGAGCAGCCTAGGGAGGGGGAGGGTAGCCGTGGGCCAGAGGAGGCTGGGGAGTGGGGGCAACCCCGGCACCACCCACCTAGCCCGAACCCTGAGCACTGTCACTACCTTCCCCCTCCCCAACCTGGCCTAATCCCGAACATGCCGGGCTGGGGAGGGGAAGGAGGAGGAAAGCCATGGGCTCAAGGAGGCTAAAGACCAGCACCCTCCCAGCCTGGCCCGAACCTCGAGCACTGCAACTAGCTTACACTGCCTTCCATCGTAGTGATCAAGGAACAGGCAGTTCCCTCCCCTAGTCCAGACCAATCGGAAACCCCAAGCAGGCCAAGATGGGGAGGGGGAGAGTAGCCGTGAGCCTGAAGGGCCTCGGGAGGGTGTCTGCCCTAGCCTGGCCCGAAAGACGAGCACTGCCGCTACCCTCCTCAGCCCAAGCAGGAATTCCTGCAGACTGGACTGAAGAGAGGGAACTGCATGTTCTTTGATCACTATGATGTAAGACACAGATCCTGAAGACACTTCTAGTAATGTACTAGCATTGTTTTCAATTGGACGGCATATACAGAAGTGTTTTCACAACTGGGACTGAAGTTTTGCCTTCAATAGGAGATCTCATAGCATGTTAGTATGTGGTGTTATGTTCTAATTAACCCATTCTAAAATTCAAGTGCAGACAAGGTAATCTGGACTTTAAACTATGGACTGATTGAGTATCACTGGGCATTTTTACACACACGTTAAAGTTCCGGATTTTTCAAACTTCTGGGTTTACAAGTCCACAAGTAAGTTCTGGATTCATTTTTCACACACACACTGCCCTGAGGCAGTTCCTGGATGCATTCTTCACACAAACACTGTCCTGAGGCAGCCTAAAGTAGCCGCAGCTGTAAACGTGAGGGGCTGCCATGGAAACCAAGTGACCACTGCAAAGCAGTTTACCAGGAGAACTTTAGATCTGGGTGAGTGATTTAGACACACAGAAAATTCAGGATGTAACAGCAAACATCCAGGAGAAATGTGTGCGTAAAAACACCTATTGTTATGCTACTGCTCATTCTACTGTGCCAAATACACCAGCAGGGAAAAAATTCTGCATTGTATTCATTTAAAAGCTTTGCAATTAAATAATGGACCTCTGGGTTTACAATAATAGTTAAGGCTCTTTGGTTCCAGTACCATTTTGGAAAAAGGGCCATGCATGTACAGAACAACCGGCAACCATTTTGTGTACGCACAAATTAATTTTTAATTTAAAAAACAACAGCAATGGTAAATTTGTTTACAAAACCTCAGAAAAGCGTGGGTTTTTTTGTAAATTAAAACAAAAATGGTAGGGGTGTGTTCCGCGCAGCACAATATAAAATTATTTCAGATCCGGGGATTAAAGTTGCTGTAGGAAGGGTAAACTGATGTTCTAATCACCGAGGACTGATAACATTTTTTGTTTGTTTTTAGATACATGATAAGAATACGCCTTGGAAATCTTTCCTTGTTATTGTCGAAGGAGTATCTAAGAATGATGAAGGTCACAAGACAGAGATTCCTGATGAAGGGTATAATGGATCACCAAAAATATCAGAAAAGCTACTCTCGTTTTCTGAAAACAGTCACTATCAAAGCTTGACTGCTGTCCAAGGAACTGTGACTCCACCACATGAACACAGCTCTCCCACAGCAGCAGACTGCAAACTGGATGCGAATGTGGTACCTCAAGAAGCCCTCATTGCTACAACCTTAAATGAGCTTACTGTGCTACATACACAAACAGACTCTATTCAGCCCCAGCTTCATGCTCTGGTGAATATGTAATAAATTGTAGCTTCCAAGAAAAATCCCAACTAAGGACATACCTCTGTAATACTTTTGACTTTCCCAATAACTATAGGCTCAAAAGAGGTGTAAATCATAAATGGCATATGGAAGATTCTCAGAACTTTTTTCATAACTTTCTATGGGTAATTTTAGACGTGACGGGCCCGGAGGCCCGCCACCCTCAATCACGGACCAGGATCCATTTCGGATCCTGGTCAGGAATCAGGCTGGCCGTCCTTTAGACGTGCCAGCCTGATTCCGGAGGGGGATCAGGGAGGGGGCGATGGGGCTGTGCGGCACGATGCAACGTGCAGCTGCACAGCCCCGCCCCCCACGCTCCCCTGGCCGCCCGCCCTCTGAAGACGGGCGGGTGCAGTGGCCAATCTGGCCGCTACACCTGATCCCATCCCGTGGTCGGGGCCACGATCCAGCCGGGCTGCAGGTAACAGACGTTACCTGCAGCCCATCCCGGATCGTAGCCAATCCAACCACGGTTGGGGCCCAATCCCACCATGCTTCCGGACCTCTGAGTGGCTGGAGGTCCAGAAGCGTGGTCAGTGTGATTCCCGCCAGTTATTCACGGGGGTGAACATCTGGTGGAAATCACAAAAGACGTTACGGTACGAATGGCCACCATGGGATTCACTGTGGGTGACTGTGGTATCATAACGTCTGAAATTACCCTAAAACAACTTCATGTAATGTTCTCCAGTTAGATGGTGCAGTTTTTACCTCCTTTTACCAATTGATGGGTGAAAATAATAATTTTATCGCTTTCATTTTGTCTATGTAGTTTAGAATAACTTTCTCATTATACAATCACTCTAGAGCTCAGTTAATCTCAACATAATGTAAATGAAGACTAGTTTTTAATTCTTCCAGATTTCTCTTCCCTATACTTTTTTTTACAAAGTTTTTGTAACCCGTTACCTTGTTTCTGATGTCTTGTGAGTGATCTGTAAAGAAAGGATGTGGAGGAGTTTGTATGTATGTTTTCTCTAATGGGCATACCATAACATATACAAATAAAGTGATATAATGTAGTTTAGTCACTATCTGGGCTCAGTGGTTTGCTTGATTAACTGCACCAAGCTGACTGCTGTAGATTTCAGATTTAATGTTACTGGACTCATCTTATAGTCAGAGCATTAATCCTGTGATTTAAACTTTTTATTGGCAAATTGTTCAAGCCTGTTTAAAATTGTGTTCTGAATGAAGTTCTCAGGTAAGAGACCAACATTCTTACAATAAATATTTCTTTAATAAAATATAATTTTCATAGAATTGCAAAAATGATGTTTTTAATGTTCTTGATTAAAACTTTAGCTGTGGTTTAAATTTTGCTGGACAACGTTAGTTTTAATGTAATTTATTGTTTATTTTTCTATTTATATCCTGCCCTGTCCCAAAAATGGCTCAGGGTGACTTACAGTATTTATTTAAAAGCATCACTACTACAAAATACATTCCCCACATCCCAGTCCCCCACCAACCCATCCCTCCAATGCTCATGTGGAGGAATTTATTTATTTTATTTGAATTTATATGCCGCCCTTCCCATAAGGCTCAGGGCCCTTCCCCACCCTAGTCCCACACCTCACAGAGGGGCCATGGCTTATACTAAGAGTGTTTTTAGACAAGCGCATTCCCACCCATTGCCCGCCCATCATGCATATTACAGGGCCACATTGGTGCCTTTGCAACCTTGCGATATGCATGGTGGGTAGGGAGCCACTTGTCTAAAAACACGCTAAGGAGCTGCTTAACCTGCTCCCCACCCATTCCTCATCTCCCACTCAGAGAAGTCAGCCTAAACTATCCCACATACCTCTCCCTCCCCACAACATATCCCCATAGAATACACTTACAGAGCACATCACGGGACTGTAATATGGGGGCGGGAATGGCAGATCTTTTTGATAAATGGAATACAGGAAAGGCTAAGGAGCACACATTCTAAGGGGAGATTCAAATATTCTTTGATTCCAAATGTAATTTAAATTTCAGAAGGGCTTTACAAAACCTGTGGATAAAAATGTCTTCTGTGACAAGTGCTGATGCTTGAAACAGAAGACCGAGAAATAGGCTGAAACAAGGCAAGTTTCACAGGTGACAAAAGCACATTATAGTTATTGAGATTAAGGCTGTTGCTGTTTCTTTTAAAACTTTTGTCATGCTATGTGCCTTTCTTTAGAAATTTCAGGGGAAATTTGCTAGATTTGGCTAGATCTAAAACCCACTGGCATAGACTTCCAACAGGTTTTGAGTTACACCATGTGGTCTTAAATCTGGCAGCCTTAACCCCAGGAAATGGAATAATCTTTACTTACAAAAAATCCCAATTTAGTGCCACTTCCCATCAGAATAAGAATTACTCTGGTTAAGGATTACAAGGAACCTTAAATTACCCTCTCTGCCGGCAGGATGAGGGTCATCCAAGTTGCAGGCAGAAATGGCATTTGCAGTGCAGGGACAGGATTAAGGCTGAGACTGGAATTAGAGGGAGGGAAACAGGAGGCAAGACTGGGCAGGGATTAGAGGAGAGAAAGGACTAGGGCTAAGAACAAGAGTAAGGGGCTGGAGACAAGAGCACGGAATGAGCAGGAGGGGCTGGGAACAAAACAGGAAATGGTGGTGTTCCACCTAGCTTCCTGGTGCTTCTAACTAGGGCTGTAGCGGAATGTCGCAGCGGTAGCTATTTCCGCCGGAAGCAGCGTTTCCGCAATTAGTGGTATGGCGTGGCACAGGCTTTCATTCCGCTAGTTTCATTTCGCTACTTCCGCACTTCCAATAATTTCATTCCGCTACTTCCACAGGCTTTGCAAAATAGTGGAAACATGACATTTTCTCTACTTCCACCATTCCGCCAGCGCCAAAAAATAGTGGAACAGCGGTTTTCCGACAGTTTCCGCAATTTGCAGAATGCCGGTGGAATTAGCAGAATGTCTGTAGAAAAGCCACGGTGTGGCGCGGGCAATTCCGAAATGGTGGAATGGAATCGCGGCGCGGTAACAGCTGCTGCCGCATCAGTCCTACTTCTAACCAGCAAGCTGGAAGGCATGGCAAGGATTGGAGAAAGATAGGAAAGGCATGGCAAGAGCAAGGCAATGAAGACACTTGGGGAGAGCGGCTGGCCTGACGCAGGCTGAGCAGTGGTGCAAGAGGACTGGCCAGTATGCCCAACATGCAGGCATAGGTTCAAGACCAGGTCCTTACACTCCCAACCCCTAGACTAATGTGGTCAAGTTCAACGTGATCTTTTTTTTTTTATGGCCATTGAGTTGACCATTGAAATATTGAATAGCTTGATCCTCAAAGTTCTCTGCTGATGCAAGCCCCATTGAAATGCAAGGGTGGCACTTGGAGAATTAGCACAGCTAGGAGGTTTTAAGAATTCTTCAAGTGGTATCCTTGTGGAGCCGCACGTTTGGGTGATCCTCCTTATGGACAGCCCCTTCGGGAACGTTCTTCCTCAACAGTATCTTACAGAGCAGTACCTGCACAGTACACAGAGCTCTATATCATGCCATTCTACCATCAATACCAACCCCTTCAGCTCTTCTCACCGTGAAGAGAGAGCATTGAAGAACAGGGTGTACACCTCACTGTACCCTTTTTATTAATTACCTTGCAAACATACAAGTTATTCTCATGGTTTTAAAGTTTTAAATACATTTTATTCTTATTTGGTTAAGGACAGTTTAACTTGTTTCAATTAGTTTGATCTGTTCTGATCACTAAAATCTTTACTTAATTTATTTAGAAGGACTTATGCTTACATTTCTGAGATTTGTGCTGCTTTTATCTCTGGGACCAAAAAGGATAGGACTGACAGATTTGCTGTACATCTTTGCCCTATATAATATTGCAAAAATCTGACTCTGCCTTCCTGTTGGCACTGCAAAAACTGTAGTCCATGCTGTAGTCATCTTTCACCTTGATTACTGTAACTTCCTCCTCTAATTTCACCCCCCTCGTCTCCGTTCAAGACTCTGCTGCCAGTCATCCACCTTGCCCATCACTTTGACCATGTTCAGCCCCTCCTTTCCACCCTACACTGACTCCGTCTACATTAACTTATTCAACACAAGCTCCTGGTCTTCACCTTCAAACCTCTTCATGACCTTGCTCCCCCATATCTCTCTGCCCTTGTATCCTGCTACATTCCTGCCCGGGAACGTCACTCCTCCTCTGCCCTCATCCTTGCCTGCTTGCAACTCCCTTGCTCCTCTAAATGCTGCCCTCCATGCCTGGAACTCCTTCCCTGGATACACTTGTTCTGCTCCCCCCCTCCCAACTTTTAAATCCCTCCTGAAAACCCACCTCTTCCATCAGGCTTTCCCTGGCTCATCATGAGTGAAAGTATCCTTGTCTCTCCTGATGTTTACTTCTCCTTTGTCTCCCCCTTCTGTTAACAGGAGAACCTCCTCCCACTCATGACTATTGGGGGGTGGGTACCCGAATAGCCACCGTTCCTTAACTTCGGGGGCAATTAGCTTAATTTCTTAAACCAGAGTCCCTGCGTGTCCCAAGGATCAGACTGAGGACAGATGCGCGCTACAGACAGTTTACGTTACCCTCCCCAAAAGTGAAGAAAGGGAAGGAGACAAATATCCAATAAAAAAATTTAAAAGGTTTATTTAAGTACATAGATAACATAGGGAAACACAGCCCCAGTCTGGCTGGAGGCTCAAAGATAAAACACAAGCAGCGGTGAGGAAAATAATAGCACAAAAAGAGGGAGGGGGAAGCGAGGGAAGGGAGATCCAGTGGGGATATAGCAAAAGGGAGAGATAGAGAGAAAGTCTGGACCTGTGGGTTACCTCTCCTTTCCTGTTGCAGAGGGGACAGGCGGCCCGTGGATCCAGCGAAGTCGGGGTTGGAAGGGAAGGGGCAGAGCAAAGTCTGGGAGACCCTTCAAGACACAGACACGCACAGAGTAGCCTGCATGTGTCCGTATTCAAAGCTTCTCAGTTTGCATGGGGGAAACGAGGGGCAGTTTAGGATTAGGATAAAAGATTGGGGATAGGCTCAAGAGTGTTACAAAAGACACACAGGGAGGACAAAGGGAATCTGCATTTGGGACAAAAAGGACTCTGGGTGGGTGTGTAAGTGGGACAAAAGGAAAGATGCATTTGGGGACAAAAGACAGTTTCGGATGATCTGGGAGGAGTTGTGAGAGGGATCCAAGGTTAATGGCTGCACCTGGGTTTCTGTGCTTGGGGGGGGGGGGGAAGGGGATACTAATATTCCATGTCTTTGAGGCTGTTGCTAGCCTGGGTTCTACTCACCAGTGGTTTCTCAAAACAGGGAGAACTCCCTTTCTTAATGGCCCCATACTTACTGAGAGCTATCTCACCTTAATCACCTCCTTCCTGGATCAGGCTGTTATCCACTTGTGTGAACTCCCTTTTCCTAGGTCCCATGGCGGCTGGACCCGATCCTTGCTCTGGCTTCTTTGGTGGGGAAATCCTGGGTCCAATGCCCACTGGCCCATGCCCGTTGTCAAGTATTGGAGGGGGGTGCTGTTACAATTCCCCCCATTGGGGGCATGGTTATTTATTCACCACCACCCCACATTACCGTCAGGAGCGCTCTGTGGTGCCACAACCACGCCATGGTTTGCCTAGTTCAACATACTAGCTCATACCTTGTGAAGTACCAGCCCGTTCTGGAAGACTAAGATCAGTGCGATCAGGTGGGGCCTGATATCAAACACACTGGTGCACTGTGAATCCCAGCCCAGCAAGGACTCCCAATAGACATGAATGTCGGGTGTGGGGTTACACAACTAGGTATGGGGGAGGAGAGTTTCTGGGCAGAGGGAGACACAAACTCCATGGCAAGTGAAATGAACACCAAGAGAGGGGGTGGGGGAAGGACGGGCAACGGGAAGGGAACAATGGCTGTGCAGTCTAGAACGGGGTTGCTTATTTAAACAATTAACATGCTACAATTACTAAAATAATAAAATCCAAAGAAATGTATTTACTTATTTATTTATCAAATTTCTACCCCACCCCTCCTAAAACAGCTCAGGGCTGCTTACAATAAAAAACCACATATATAAAATACATCTAAAAACAGTTAAAACATTCCAAAATACAACATTAAAAGTATTAAAACGGCCAGGAATCATGATAAAAAATGGGATCAAAGGAGATACTACAATACTACAGTTATTTACAACACGGTATCTAAACCAAAGAGAATAAAAGGGAACACAATATCAATTAATATACATATTTATTGGGGGGGGGGGTCCACCTGCGAGCTGCCTGTAACATATTGGTCTGACCATTACCTCCTTAAGGCGTGCATCCTGGCGCATGTTAGCCCCCGGCAGGGTGCAGGACCTATTAGATCGGTCTGCCCCCGAAGACTTATGGAACCGGATCGGTTCCGGAATGCTCTGGGAGAGTTTCCCTTGGACCTTAACACCCGCTCTGTCGACAATCTCGTAGCCTTCTGGAACACCTTGTTGGCCGAGACAATTGACAGAGTGGCTCCGAGGCGTCTGCTGCCCTCCCAAGTCTCCCACAGGTCTCCTTGGTTTACTGAGGGCCTGTGGTGTTTGAAGTGGGAGAACAGGTGGTTAGACCGACGGTGGCAACGGACTCGTGACCAGTATGATTGATCGCAGCATAAGAGCAGTTTAAAGGCCTATGCTGTGGTGGTGCAGGCAGCAAAAATGCAGTTCTTTGCTGCCCTCATTGCATCTGCAAAGTCACGTCCAGCTGAGCTTTTCCGGGTGGTGAAAGGCTTGGTCAGTCCTGCCTGCCTCCACCTGGACCTGGAGCAATCCAGTGACCGCTGTGACCGGTTTATCGAGTACGTTGTAGATAAGATCACCTGCATCCGCCACGATTTCAGCACCACAGTTATTGCAGAAGATCATCTTGGGGCTATGGATGCCCCATCCTGGCCTGTTTTGTGGGATCGGTTTAAGATGGTGGCGCCTGCCGATGTGGAGTCCTTGTTGGGATCTGTTCGTGCCACTACTTGTGAGCAAGATCCATGCCTGTCCTGGCTGGTGAAAGCTAGCCAGGAGACGTTACGGCCGTTGCTGGCTGGGGTGGTTAGTGCCTCCCTTCGGGAGGGCAGGGTGCCTGACTGCCTAAAAGAGGCTGTGGTTAGACCCCTGCTCAAGAAACCATCTCTTGACGCTGATGCTCCTGCCAGTTATCGGCCGGTCTCTAATCTTCCCTTTTTAGGGAAGATTATTGAACGGGCTGTGGCACGACAGCTCCAGGAGCATCTGGACCACATCGGTTTCCTTGATCCCTCCCAGTCTGGGTTTCGGCCTGGGTATGGTACGGAGACGGCATTGGTGGCCTTGGTTGACGATCTCCGTCTGGCGTTGGACCAGGGTCGTCAGACCTTACTGGTCCTGCTAGACCTTTCGGCTGCATTCGACACAGTCGATCATGAGGTGTTGGTGACTCGCCTGCGGGACCGTGCTGGAATTGGCGGAACGGTCTTGGACTGGTTTCGTTCATTCCTGGCCGGGAGAACTCACCGGGTGGTCTTGGGGGAGTGTACGTCTTCCCCCCGGGACCTCACGTGTGGAGTCCCGCAGGGTGCCATTCTGTCCCCCCTCTTGTTTAACATCTATATGCAGCCGTTAGGGGAGATCGTGAGGGGGTTTCAGGGCATGCAGTGTCATCAGTATGCTGATGACACTCAGCTCTACCTCTCCTTTTCCACCGACCCAGGCCATGCAGTCTCCTTATTTTCCCAGTGCCTGTCAGCTGTGGGGGCTTGGATGAGGTTGAGCCATCTGCAACTGAATCCTGACAAGACGGAGGTGATGTTGGTGGGCGAGGGCTTGGGGAGCCTGGGGGTGGTTGAATCTCCTCTTGTTGGGGGGGTTCGCCCCCCCATGGTGTCTCAAGTGCGGAGTCTGGGTGTGCTCCTTGATTCGCGGCTCAGCTTGGAATCTCAGGTTGTGGCCGTGGCGGGGAGTGCGTTTCGGCAGTTACATCTTGTCCGGCGGCTTCGGCCGTATCTCTCAGACTCCGACCTCGCCACTGTCATCCATGCCTTCATCACCTCGAGGCTGGATTACTGCAACGCGCTCTACGTGGGGCTGCCCGAGAAGCTGGTCCGGAGGTTGCAGCTGGTGCAGAATGCCGCGGCCCGTCTCCTGATGGGGGCGGGTCGCAGGGAGCACATGACACCAGTGCTCCGGGCTCTGCACTGGCTGCCTATAAAGCACTGGGCCAGGTTCAAGGTGCTGGTTTTAACCTTTAAAGCCCTTCACGGCCTGGGCCCTGCTTATCTGCGGGACCGCCTCACTCGCCATGTGCCCGTGCAACCCTTGAGATCATCTGTGGGAGCCTTTTTGGAGGTTCCCCGAGCAAGGCGGGTGGCCACCGATGTTAGATCTTTTTCAGTGGCTGCCCCTGTGCTGTGGAATTCTCTCCTGGAGGAGACTCAGCTGGCTCCCACTCTCCTGCTGTTTCGGCGTATATGTAAGACCTGGCTCTTCCGTCAGACTTTTGGTGAGGGGTAGGGGGGTTTCCCCACATATTGTATTTTAAAATTGTTTAAAAATTTTAATTGTTTTACTGAATGTTGTTTGCTGCCCCGGGCTGCCCTGTGGGCAGGAGGGGTGAGATATACATTTTAAATAAATAAATAAATAAATATTCATTCTGTCTAGATTCACATGGGCTTCCTCCAGAAAGACCTGAGAATTTCAAATTGCCACAGGCTGGTCTAGTTTGGATACATGTGAACCCATTATTCATTTCTGGAGAGATTCTGCAGGCTTAATCAAAGGGTGGATTTCTCTGTTGTTTTGGGCCCCTGTTCCGAATTTTAATTCACCCACCCGTCCAATACCCTAAAGGGATGTGGCCATAAATGTTGAAATGAATTACCAGTCTGTATTTGGAAGTGGACACATTCGCCAGCTACCGATCTGTCTCTAACCTTCCCTTTTTAGGGAAGGTTATTGAGCAGGTGGTGGCAATCCAGCTCCAGGTGCATCTAGACAGCATTGGTTTCCTAGACCCTTTTCAATCGGGGTTCCGTCCTGGCTATGGCACTGAGACAGCGTTGGTGGCCTTGGTCAACGATCTCCGCTGGGGGATGGACACAGGATGTTCTACATTTCTTATCCTGCTAGATCTCTCGGCCGCTTTTGATACCGTGGACCATGGGCTGCTGCTGAGATGGCTGCGTGACCTGGGGGTCTGGACGGGACTGTTCTTGAATGGTTTCGCTCATTCCTCTCGGGGAGAAGCCAACACGTGTTGGGAGCTGAAACATCTTGCCCCCGTGCCTTGTCCTGCGACGTTCTGCAGGGTTCCATCCTGTCTCCATTATTATTTAATGTAGATATGCAGCCCTTGGGGGAGGTCGTGAGAGGGTTCGGGGTGCGATGTCACCAATATGCTTATGATACTCAGCTGTACCTCTCTTTTTCAGCTGACCCAGACCCTGCTGTCTCGTTGCTATCCCAGTGTTTGGAGGCCACGGCAGAGTGGATGTGGCAGAGCAGACTGAAGCTCAACCCCGGTAAGACGGAGGTGATGGTGGTGGGGAGATCGAGGGAGGTGTTGGCCCCCCTGATGTGGTGGGGTTTGCCTTCCTATAGCTCAGCAGGTTTGGAGTCTGGGGGTGATATTGGACTCAGAGCTCCACCTGGATCAACAGGTGGAGGTGGTGGTGAAGGCCACCTTCTGCCAGTTGTATCTGGTGCGGAGGCTGCGTCCGTATGTTTTCGGGCCGGACCTGGCCTCCCTCATCCATGCCTTCATCACCTCGAGGCTGGACTACTGTAACACACTCTACATGGGGCTGCCCTTGTTCCTGGTTCGGAGGCTGCAGCTAGTACAGAATGCGGTGGCCCAGCTCCTGAGGGGGACGGGTCATCGGGAGCATATAACACCTGCTCCAGATTCTGCACTGGTTGCCAATAGCGTGCCGAGCCAGGTTCAAGGTATTTGTAATGATCTATAAGGCCCTTCATGGTCTTGCCCCTCATACCTCAGGGACCGCCTCACCCTCCACGCCCCAGAGCAACTCCTTCAGTCTGCCGGGGGTGCCTTCTTGGAGAGGGCATTCTCGATGGCTGGACTATGTCTTTGGAACGCCCTCCCAGAGGAAGCTCACCTGGCCCTAAGCCTTTTATCATTCTGGCGGGTTTGTAAAACCTGGCTGTTCGCCCAGGCTTTGGGGGTTGGGGGGTTAGGGCTTTTTAGCTCTTCCCTACCCTTATTTCTTTTTTCACCCTGTTTTTGAGGTTTTGAAATTGTGGGGTTTTTTGGTTTGTTTTTTTAATTGTTTCTATTTTTATTAATGTTTTTATTTTGATTATACGTCACCCCGAGATGCCGTAGGCATATGGGGTGACTAATAAATGCTTATAATAAATAAATAAATAAATATAAATATTTGTCTCCGGGAGCTCCGTTCAGTGGGATAATTCCATTCAGGTGTACCTTAATTTACATAGTTTTCATTAATTTCCAGCTACTGGACAAGCTGGGGTAATTAAAAAGGTTTCTTGGCTGTTAGTTCAGGAGCTCTTAATGCCTGCTCCTTCCACCATGCAATAGAGGGTCCAATTATCCGGGTGGCAGGGAGCTTCTACAAAGTCACTAGTTCCCAAGTCCTTGTCTGGTGGCTCTGCTGAAGGACTTACATTCGACCTGGAGGTGAGGAGTTCTTTCTTTTGGAGTTGTAGCCAACTCTTAATACTTTCTCCAGGGTGGCGGCTTGTGCTGGAGACCGTGTTCTCCCAGGTGTATCCCGCCTCATTGTCCCTGTCTGGAAATGGAAATGCTGAGGCGAAGGCCCAGGACTGGTTTCGGCACACATCCAGGTTGGGCGTCTGCCCCGGGAACTCCGTTCTCAGTAGCACTCTCTGGGGTCCCACCTCTCCATCTCCTCATGGAGTTCTTGGAACCTCCCACCGAGTCATCTCCTGGCACGGATCCGAACGCTGCGCCCATCACGTCCCAACAGCCACTCACATCTTGACTTCCTGATGAGATAAAAAGTCTGGGGGGGTGTGTCTCTCGCCCAGAGGCGAGTGTTACCGGGAACCAATGGGGAGGATAGAGGGGGAGGGCAAGGAGGCCCCTCCGACAAGACCGTGTTTGCGTCACGGGTAATTTCAAGGAAGGACATGGGACAGTAGGGAATTATTATTATTATTATTTTATTAACAAACATTTATATAGTGCCAGCAGTGTACCTGGCACTTTACAAAGTAATAAAATAGACACGGTCCCTGCCCCTAGGGCTTACAATCTGAGAGACAGGAGCTGGGGGAGAGACTTAGGAAGGGGAACAGAGGGAGAGACAAGGGGTCTAACATTCATGAAGATGCGAGGTCTCAAGTGCACGTACTTGGCTTGGTTACGATGAGAATGACAGCAGGCAGGTCCATGTTGCAAGGATAAGGGTAAACCGATCGTAGGTATAGGAATAGTGGCTCAGCAGGATAAAGAGTCAGACAGAGCAGAGCGAAAGAGGTGAGTTTTAAGGAGAGATTTGAAGGTATGAAGGGAGGGGGCAAGGCGGATGTGGACAGGGAGGGAGTTCCAGGCAGGTGGGGCAGCAAGTGAGAAGGGACGAAGGCGCTTAGGGGAGCAGGGAAGGCGTGGAAGGGTGAGAGAAGGGACAGAGGAGGAATGGACTTTTAGTTGTCCCCCCATACCTTCCCTGGGACTAAGCAATGCCTGTTGCCCCCGGGATCGAAAACCCACCACACATCATTGTCTCTGGTGATTGTGAGCTTCCCTGTGCTGTCTTTTCCCTTTGCGGCTAAGTCTTCTATTTCACTATCCCCTTCCTGTAGTGTCCCCAAGTCTAGGATAGTAACTCCTGATCCTGGAGAATGGGCTCTGGTGGTGACTGGGGCTAAGGGTATTTCAGAAGAGGTATCTTCTGCGAGGTTGGGGGGCTTGCTCTGGGTGGCGGCTTCCTTTGCTAATCTGTCTGCTTGACTATTCCAGAAAGCCGAATCTGTAGGCTTCCTGGAATGTCCCGCGGTGTGGGCAACCCAAGTGAGGCCAATTCTGGCTTTTACCAGTTCCGCAATTTTTTTCCATTTTTCTGAATGGGCTACTGGTCTCCCATCAGAAGCAGTCATACCTCTCCCTAGCCAGATTGGAAGCCACGCAGTGGCTGCACATGCAGTCCAATCGGAGTCTGTGTAAATGGCTAGGGAGATTTCCAGGGGCTCGAATTCAAGGACAGCTAACACAGCCTGGACTTCAGCCACCCAAGAGGAATGGGGACACACTGATCCTTGTACTACATGCCCACCCCCCACTCGAACAGCTGCCCAGCCTGTCTTAGGCTCTCCTTGTTCATAAAAAGATGACCCATCCATCTACCCCTATTAACCCCTTTTCTGTTGCCTCTTCCTGGCTTTTCCCCCACTGTGCTGGTCACTCTGTGTGCTGGGGCTCAGGGAGGGCCATATGTGTTCTTCCCCTTCTATGAGCAAACCATAGGGGGCAGGGGTCTCTTTCTGTTATTTGCTGAACCCCACTCCCCTATTTACCAAAGCATCCATTGGGCGATGCGGGGGTTGCTGACTTGCCCATCCTGAATTTTCCCAGAGATAATGTATTTGAGGGATGAATGGGTTTTTTTCACAATAACCTTGGACCCACCAATGATGAACTCCCAATGTTTCAGGGCCCAGACCAAGGTTAAGCAAGCCTTTTCACAGGGAAGAAACCTTTGCTCCACCTCATCGAGTAACCTAGAGGCGTAAGCTATCACCCTCTGTCTCCCCATTTGCTGCTGATTTAGAGTGGCTCCTATGCATGTTTTGCTTGGGGATAACTAGATGAAAAAGGGAAGCTTGGGGTCTGGATGGGCAAGTGCGGGGGCTTTTGCTAAATCCAATACTCTTTGGGTGTCTGGGGACTTTCCCTCTTCCCCCAAACTTATCCCCAAGTACTTTACCTGTTTCTGTATCAATTGTGCTTTCTCCTGGTTAACCTTAAACCTGGTTTTCTGTACTACGGAGAGTACCTCCCTGGTGATTTCTAAAGTTTTTTCCTCTTCTGGAGAGTGTACCAGAATGTCATCCACATAAGAAATCACAAAATTCCTTGAGTCTGGCTTCAATTCCTCCCACATTCTTGAAAGAACAGAATGGCAAATGCTTGGGGAGGAATGGAAGCCTTGGGGTGTCCTTGTAAAAGTGTATTGCTGATGTTTATAGGTGAAAGCAAATTAATACCAACAAGTGGGGTGGAGTGGAATGGCAAAGAAAGTGTTTGCTAAATCAGTGACTGAGTACCAGCGAGATCCAGCAGATATCGCTGCAACTATTTCATTGTATTTAGCCACTACTGGGGCAAAAGGGGGAGTCACAGAATTCAAAGTCCACAATCATTCTGTAAGTCACCCTGTCTGCCTTGATAATAGGCCAAATGGGGGCGTTACAGATGGACTGCATTTGTATTATAACTCCCTGTTTTAGCAAGCTATCTATGGTAGCCTGGATTCTCTCCTCTGCCTCCGCTGGGTATTTGTATTGTTTCTGGGGAGGGGGATCATCTCCCTGGATTAGCACCTCATCCTCTACCTTCCCGCATTCTGCCTTGTCCTTGATCCATACCCGGGGAAATTCTTGGGTCCATGGGACATCAGTCAAGGGGAGAACAGGAAGGGGTGCCTTAAGGGCTGCGCAGCGGTGTATGGTGGAAAT
>QEPC01008643.1:25874-39089 GCA_003113815.1 Sphenodon punctatus | reverse complement strand
TCCACCCCTGGTGCCTGGAAGTCTGCTCCTAGCTGAGTCAAATGACTTCCCCCTCCCTGCTACATTTGGCCTTCCAGTGACCCGACAGAAGACCACGTTTTAGCCACCCAAACACAACCGAACGCGATTCGACCTGCATGAACTGTTCGACCATTTTGTCATTCGGTGTTCAGATCTGTTTGGTATGTTCGCCATTTCACCGTTTGGTGTTCGATTCCATTCGGTATGTTCGCTTTCGTGTTCGTGTTCATGTTCGCGTTCGGTAGTCCGAACAGGCTGAGTTCGGGCCAAACAAACTACCGAACCGCATTTGCCCATCCCTATTGTAGTTACCTGGGGAAGGAGACATGGAAACCCACAGGTGTGGGTAGATACCCTCCCTGCATCTTCTGCCTCTGAAGTCAAATTCTCCTGGCTCCCTGCCTTCAGTGCAGCCGTTTGCTATATGCAGTTACCTGGAGAAGAGACATGGAAACACACAGGTGTGCGTAGATACCCTCAGTGCAGCCCTCTGCTATATGCAGTTACCTTGGGGAGGAGACATGGAAACATACAGGTGTGGGCAGACACCCTTTCTGCAGCTTCTGCCTCTGAAGCCATGCTCTCCTGGGAAACCGCCTTCAGTGCAGCACTCTGCTATATGCCGTTACCAGTGGGAGGAGACATGGAAAGAGAGAAGGACGTTTGCGACATTAGTCAGTTTCACAGGTTAGTGCTTTCTCTGCGACGCAGGAGAACCAGCCCAATTACCTTGTCAGTTTCAACCAAGAGGGGTAGACGAGGTGTCACCACATTACTCCCCTGTGAAAGAGACAGGGCACCTCGTAGAGGGTTGGCTGTAGTCAGTTTCTCCATGGAAGCCCTGTCTCTTCCACAGGGGAGGAACAGGGATTAGAATAGTCAGTGTTATCATGCCAGCGTATACAGGAGGGCTAAGTTGTGGACCCTAACCTCTTGCCCCACCAGAGCAATTTCTCTGCACAGCTTTAAGAACTGTATCCCCCATGATTCTGTGGAACGTGGTGAATTTCACTTGGGGGGTTGGTGTTTCCCTCAGCGAGAGCGGGGCATTTGCACTTAGTCGCTTTCACACCTCAGTCCGTACCCTCCCAAGTCAGTTTCAAACAGGAGGGGAGAGCAGGCGGTTTCTCCTCAACAGGGAAAGGGTGCTAGAACTAACCAGTCAGATTCATTTCTTAGAGGTTGCTTTACAACCAGGAGAACTGCTTTGGATCCACCCAGTGCGATTCCACTTCACAGCTACAGCCAACAGTATCTACGGGATTGATCCGATAGCAGCCAGTCAATTTTCCTCGGCGAGGTGGAGGGCCCCCAGAACCTAGTCACTTGCTCACCTCAGCCCTTTCTCTGCTAACATCCGAAGAGGGCTTACTCTAATCTGTGTTACCATGTCAGCATACGTTGTAAACCCAAATCACGATCTCCCCAAGGCGAATCTACTCCAAAGCTACACACAACGCCACTTCCTGGATTGATTTTGTGAGAACTAGTTAATTTCAATGAGGGGGTGGATTGGTGTTTTCCTCAACCAAGAGGAAGGTCCTTGAACTAGGAGTGGGACGGTAGAGTTGTCTCCTCAACCTGGAAAGTGCCGTAGTGTCAGCATTTCAGCTTCATCGCTGAGTGGTTTCTCCACAACCAGGAGAGCAGCCTTCATCAATGTAGTCAGTTTCACCGTGGAAGCGCTGTCTCTCCCACAGGGGAAGAACACGGCTTAACCTACTCAGTATTACCATGGCAGCCTACAGGTTGTGGACCCGGACATTTTCATTTCGGGGTTTGGTGTTTCCCTCAGCCAGAAGGAGGTCCTTGAACCTTATTGCTTCCACTCAGTGTTTTCTCTGCTAAGCAGGAGAGCTAGACCGATCACCCTAGTCAGTTTCAACCAGGCGGGTGAGGAGAAGGTTTCTCCTCAGGCCAATAACGGTGATAGATCCAGCGAGTCAGTTTCACCTCTGAGAGTTTTCTTCATAAGCAGCTTCATTCAAATCTTACCTATCTTGTGAACGCTCGCATGGTAACACTGGCTAGGTTTCGTTGTGTTCCTCCTGAGACAGACCACCTCTCTAGTCAGTTTCTCCATGGAAGCCCTCTCTATCCCACAGGGAAGGCATACGGCTTAACCTGTGATTCACAGTAAAGGTAGGTTGTGAAATCTACTCCTACCCCACAGAGCGATTCCACTCAAGAACGCACTCAACTGTAACCCCGGGGTTTAATTCTATGGAAAGTAGTAAATTTCATGTGTGGATTGGTGCTTATCTCAGGGCGTTTATAGACGAGACCAAAAAGGCAACTGATCCTTTGATCAGCCGCCTTTCTTGGCGCTCGTCTAATTGCTGGGGCCGCTTTTTAATCCGACACGGATTCCCGAAGTGGCGGCTTTACGCCACACTTCCTGGTTCTCCGGGCGAGTGTGCATGCGCAGAAGGGAGCACATGCGCTCTCGCAATCTGCACCATGTCTGAACTGCAGACACGGCTCGCAGAGACTGCGCGGGGGGAGGGAAACCGGCGTTTGATGATCCCGCTTGTAAGCGGGATCGTCTATAAACGCCCTCAGTTAGACGGTTGTCCTCAAACCTAGTCATTTTTACACCTCAGTGCTATCTCTGCCAGTCAGGAGAACCAGCCCCCACTCACCTTATTCACTTTCAACCAGGAGGGGACGCAGGCAGGATGTTGTCAACCCCTAAGAGCAATAGTTCCAGCCAGTCAGTTTCATTCCTGTGGAGAGGTTTATCCACAGCAAGTAGAGCAGGCTTCATCCCTCTAGTCAATTTTGCCATGGAAGCCATCTCTCCCTCAAAGGAGAGATAATCTAGTCAGTTTTGCCATGCCAACATGCACAAGAGAGGTGAATTTTGGACCCTAACAATAGTCTAAGTAGGAGGGTGAGGAGAAGGAGAATTCCGCAGACTCAACCCACTGTGAAAGGGAACCAGGTTATGGTCCACAACCTAGCTCTCCTGGCATGGTAACACTGACTAGGTTAAGCCTTGTTCCTCCTTTGTGGAAAAGACAGGCTTCCATGGAGAAACTAACTAGAGCCATCCTTCTGAGAGGTGCCCTGTCTCTCCCACATTCATGTTTGAAACTGACTAGGGTGAGCAGGCTTCTGCGCAGAGAAAGCACTAACTTGTGTAACTGACTACGTTCAAGGATCTCCTTCTGGCTGAGGGAAAAAGCAACCCCCTCACTCCTCCGCAAGAGAAATTGACTAATCAACCCCAGGGATACCGTTGGGTGTAGGTGTGAAGTGGAATCCCTGGGTGGGTGTGTGCGTGGTTGCACTCCCCAACCTACCTTTAATATGTAGGCTGGCACTGAGTTGGTTTAGCCATGTGTCTTCCCGGTGGCAGAAGGACATGAGGAAGATGGTGAAACCTAGCCAGTGTTACCATGCCAGCGTTCAAGGAGAGGTAGGTTGTGCTTGTGAAGAAAACTCTCAGAGGTGAAACTCAGTCGATGTATCTGTCACCGTTATCGGGCTGAGGAGAAACCTCCTCCTCCGCCTCCCCCGCTGAGAGGTTCAAGGACCTCCTTCTGGCTGAGGGAAACACCAAGCCCCGAAATGAAAATGACTGGGTCCCCAAGTTTAGACTTCCACGATAACACTGAGTAGGTTAAGCTCTGTTCCTCCCCTGTGGGAGAGAAAGAGCTTCCTGGTGAAACTGACTACAGGGATGAGGGCAGCTCTCCTGGTTGTGGAGAAACCTCTCAGCAATGAAGCTGAAATGCTGACAGTACTGCGCTTTCCAGGTTGAGGAGACAGTCCCCTCCTCCCCCTCCTGGTTCAAGGACGTCCTTCTTGACTGAGGAAAACACCAACCCACCCTCTAATTAAAATTGACGAGTTCTCACAGAAACCATCCCGGGAATACCATTGTGTGTAGCTGTGGATTAGAATCGCTCTGGGGGTCGTGATCAGGGTTTACAACCTACGCTGACATGGTAATACTGACTAGGTTAAGCCCTATTCTTTACCTGTGGGAGAGACAGGGAGTCCATGGAGAAATTGAAAAGAGCCATCCCTCTGCAGATGTTAGCGGACAAAGGGCTGAGGTGAGCAATCCCAGAGATACCATAGACTGTATCTGTGGAGTGGAATCTCTCGCAGCGGTTAGAGTTAGGGTTAGGGTTATTACTCACACCAGTGGGTTCCCATGTCTCCTCCCCCTGGCTGAAATGAGGGTGGGGTCCCAGGAGAGCTTGGCTTCAGAGGTAGACACTGGAGGTAGTGTGTACACACACCTGTGTATGTCCATTTCTCCTCCCCCAGGTAACTGCATATAGCAGAGGGCTGCACTGAGGGTATTTACCAACACCTGTGTGTTTCCATTTCTCCTCCCCCAGGTAAATGCATATAGTTGAAGGCTGCACTGAGGATGGGGTCCAAGGAGCGCTTGGTTACAGAGGCAGAAGCTGCCTGCAGGGTATCTACCCATACATGTTTGTTTCCGTGTATCTTTTTATAAACGAGGACAGCACAAAGGGTATCTGCCCACAACTCTGTGTCTCCATGTCTTTTCCCCCAGGTAACTGGATATAGCAGAGGGCTGTACGGAGGGCGGGATCCCAGGAGAACATGGCTTCAAAGGCAGAAGCTGCAGAGAGGGTATCTACCCATACCAGTTTATTTCCGTGTCTCCTCCCAAAGTAACGGCAAACAGCAGAGGGCTGCACTGAGGGTGGGGTCCCAGGAGAGTGGGGCTTCAGTGGCAGAAGATTCAGGGAGTGTATCTACCCACATCTGTGTGTTTCCATGTATCCTGCCCCAGGTAATTGCATATAGCAGAGGGCTTCACAGAGAGTATATACCCACATCTGTGTGTTTCCTTGTCTCGTCCCCAAGGTAACTTGCTACAGGAAAGGGCTGACCTGAGGGTGGGGTGCCGGAGCACTTGGCTTCAGGGGGAAAGGCTGCAAGGGAGGGTATCTACCCACCCCTGTGTGTTTCCATGTTTCCTCCCCCAGGTAACTGCATATGGCAGAGGGCTGCATGAGGGTGTGGTCCCAGGAGAGCTTGGCTTCACAGGCAGAAGCTTCAGGAAGGGTATCTATTCACATGTGTGTTTCCATATCTCCTCCTCCAGGTAACTCCATATAGCAGGGGGATGCACTGAGGTATCTACCCAAACATGTCTGTTTCCGTGTCTCCTCCCCCAGGGAACTGCATATAGGAGAGGGCTGCACTGAGTGTATCTACACAGACCTGTGTGTTTCCATGTCTCCTTGCCCAGGTAACTGAATATAGAAGAGGACTTCACTGAGGGTGGGGTACCAGGAGAGCTTGGCTTCAGAAGCAGAAGCTGCAGGGAGGGTCTCTACCCACACCTGGGTGTTTCCATGACTCCTCCCCCAGGTAACTGCATATAGCAGAGGGATGCCCTGAGGCAATCTACACACACCTGTGTGTTTCCATGTCTCCTCCCCCAGGTAACTGCATATATCAGAAGGCTGCACTGTGGGTATCTACCCACACTTGTGTGTTTCCATGTCTTCTGCCCCTTATAACTGAATATAGCAGAGGACTGCACTGAGGGCAGGGTCCCAGGACAGCTTCGCTTCAGAGGCAGAAGCTGCAGGGAGTGTATCTACACAACACCTGTGTGTTTCCATGTCTCCTCCCCCAGGTAACTGCATATAGCAGAGGGCTGGGTCTGATGAGCACTTGGCTTCAGAGGCAGAAGCTGCACTGAGGGGATCTACCAACACCTGTGTGTTTCCATGTCTCCTGCCCCAGGTAACTGCATATACCAGAAGGCTGCACTGAGGGCAGGGTCCCAGTAGAACTTGGCTTCAGAGGCAGAAGCTGCAGGGAGGGTATCTACCGACACCTGTGTGTCTACATGTCTCATCAACCATGTAACTGCATATACGAGATGGCTGCACTGAGGGTGGTGTCCTAGGAAAGCTTGGCTTCAGAGGCAGAAGATGCACAGAAGGTATCTACACACACCTGTTTGTTTCCATGTGCCCTCCCCCAGGTAACTGCATAAAGAAGAGGGCTACACTGATGGTGGGGTCCCAGGACAACTTTGCTTCATAGGTAGAATCTGCAGGGAGGGTAACTACCCACACTTGTGTGTTTCCATGTCTCCTGCCCCTTATAACTGAATATACCAGAGGACTGCACTGATGGCAGGGTTCCAGGAGTGCTTGGCTTCAAAGGCAGAAGCTGCAGGAAGGGTATCTACCCACACCTCTGTTTCTATGCCTCCTCTCCCAGGTAACTGCATATAGCAGAGGGATGCACTGGGGTCGGAGTCCCAGGAGACCTGGGCTTCAGAGGCAGAAGCTGCACGGAGTGTATCTATGCAACACCTGTTTGTTTCCATGTCTGCTCCCCCAGGTAACTGCATATAGCAGAGGGCTGGGTCTGATGAGTGCTTCGCTTCAAAGGCAGAAGCTGCACTGAGGGGATCTACCAACACCTGTGTGTTTCCATGTCTCCTGCCCCAGGTAACTACATATACCAGAAGGCTGCACTGAGGTCAGGGTCCCAGTAGAGCTCGGCTTCAGAGGCAGAAGCTGCAGGGAGTGTATCTACCGACAACTGTGTGTTTCCATGTTTCCTCCCCCAGGTAACTACACAGAGCAGAGGGCTGCACTGAGGTTATCTACCCACACCTGTGAATGAATGAATAAATTTATTAATGGCACTAGCTCTCGCCTTGGCCATAAACAATAGCAGTAATAATAATAACAACATTCAACAGAAAAAAAACAAGGACACACAGACATACGTATAATATACAAAACGAATAAATACTAATATATATATATATATATATATATATATATATATATATATAAACTAAAACAAATAACCATTATTGCAAAATCAATTTACTAATGATAAATTAACCAAACTTTTCCCAAGACCACCATCCACCATAAATGATTTCACAGTAAATCAATAACCTTCAAAGTCTCAGCCACACAAGGTACCAATAACATCTTGTAGTCCTTTGCCAAAATTCCAGTATCTATAACTTACAAACTTTCCCATGTTTGCTCCCAACAGTGAATACACACTATCGACCCTCCGCTAATAATCCCTCCCTCAGCTTCATAGCCAGGAACATGAAGGAAGTAACTGCCCGCATTACCTCTTCCTCCTGAGTGTCCAGGAGGAATTTCAATTTACATATGTCAGGTCCGATCTTTTCTCTGTCAAGCAACGGGACCAACCAAACCGCCCTAATCGCCACATATACTGGGCAACGTAATAGTACGTAGCTGAGATCCTCGATCTCCAATTCGCCACAGTAAGACCATCGTTGTTCACGTGGGATATTGTTATATCTACCTGAGAGAACTGCCGAGGGGAAGAGCTGAAAGCGTAAGAGAGCATAAATTCTTCTGGAGGTTTGATCAGATAACTTGTCAAGATAGCATTCAAAACCGTGATGCAGTTTGATGTATTTTAAACAAGGAGCAGTTTTCCATTCTGCAACAACAGACATGTCTTCCTGCCTAGCAATATTCCACATTCTAGACTTAACTGTATTCCGCTGCCATCCCTTACCTTTCCCACACAGGTAGGGGAGGGAAAAACCAAGATATCCCATATAAGATGCCATTTGGGATAACCAAGGATAATTCAAAGCTCCTTGATACAGTAATTTTTCTTGAAGGCAGAGCAGAGGTAATGCAGTCTCTCCTTGTAGACACAAGTGGGACCAATATCCAATTGCCGCTTGCTTAGCCAAGCGGGCAATCAAAATCATACCAGTTTCGGCTCGGAGGACTGCCGCTGGAGTTCCCTGCGGGACTCGAAGCAGACTGTGGAGAAATTTGTTCTGGACAACTTCAAGTAATTGAAGGGACCGAGCTGTCATTAATTCTGCCCCCAAAAGGAGAATAGGATGCACCTTTGTCTTGAATACATCCAAGACAACTGACATAGAAATACCAGCATATCTAGTCATTAGCCTCAAGATCCCCTTTGCTGCTGCCAAAGCCTTGGTGGCTAATAGTTTTTGATACCTTTCCCATGAACCAGTTCTGGTAATAGTGATCCCCAGGTAAACATAAGAGTTCACCTGCATAAAACTTTTATCATTTACTTTCCAACTGCCCTTACTAGCATTCCCACCTATCACCATTATCTGGGACTTTTGGTAATTTATATTTATGCCTTTATCTTTACAATAATTAATTAATTTCCCAAGCAATTTAGACATTCCCTTTTTTGTCTGCGACATCACAACCACATCATCAGCATACATAAGTACAGGGATAGCCCGCTCTTGAATTTTTGGCGGGTGACACGCATCATCCGCCAGGGTTTGAGGTAGATCATTTAAATATAGGCTAAACAGTAAGGGGGCCAGCACACATCCTTGTCTGACCCCCCCTTTGTATAGAGAATGGTCTTGACAATAGGCCATTTCCACCCAAGCGGATTTTTGCCTCGTTCCCCACGTGGATGCTTATCACTAAGCCTAGTAAGTCCTCATGCAAGCCAAGATGGAGCAGGTGTCACCATAGCTTGGGCCTAGGGACATAGTCAAACGCCCTCTGGAAATCTGTAAAAGCCATAAATAGTTTACCAGCCCTAATCTTTGTGTACTTGGTGATAGTATGCAGAATGATAAAAACACTATCCATAGTAGATCTATTCCTGCGGAAACCAAATTGCTCCTGTGGGAGTAGGTCCCGCGCCTCTGCCCATTGCTCCAAATGTTTTAACAGAACCTTAGCGTACAGTTTTCCTATAACTGGCAGGAGACTTATAGGGCAATAACAACTGGGGTCTTCTGGATCACCCTTTTTGAACACTGGTATGATTGTTGATAGGCCCCAATCCTTGGGAACTACCTTCAATCTATTAATTGATGAAAAATAAGCCGCTAACATGGGAGTCCACCATTCAGGGCTTGCCTGCAGGACTTCTGCTACTATGAAGTCAAAACCTGGGGTTTTATTGGGTTTTAACACTGCAATCAGATCTATCACTTCCTGAGTGCTTACAATTTCCTCAAATCCAAACGTAGTGGTTGAAGACGGGGAATCCCCCAACTCCTCTCTCTCTATCACCATAGCATCCCTTTCTCCCTCTTCTAATGCAAATAGGCCCTCAAAATATGCTACCCAACGATCTTCATCAAGAACCTTAGGTGGTCTACTCGTTTTGGGCTGTAATGCACAGTTAATTAAATGCCAAAACTGCCTGGAATCTTTTAATGAGGCTGCACATTTAAGTTTAGCCCATGTCCTCCAAACAGCATTCTGTTTTTTTTCCTTAACCAAGTTCTTATACCTTCTCCTTAATTTGAGTAAATGGGTCTACGTAATTTCCGACTGCCTCTTAGCCCAGGAAAGTTTGGCCTGGGCCAAAAGTTTCTTGACCTCGATCAAACCATGGGGCCAGCTTGCTTATCACATGATAATATATTCCCTAAGATGACTAATAGGGAAGCATAGCAGCTAGAAATTAGATCAAGATCTTCAAGTTCAGCAGCCATCACTTTCTCCCTCAACCCAAGACATTTATTCCCCCATAAATTATCCAAAAGTTCAACCAGCAAAATGATAGACCATCTAATCCTGGTTTTAACAGCCATGCCACCTTTCCTCTGGGGTAGCTGACATCCTATTTCTCCCCTTTCCTTCAAGATAACATCCACCGTCAGCACAGCATGGTCAGACTCAGGGTGAACCACTATCTCAAAATTTTCCATCCTATCCTGGTGGCCCATTTTAATTATTATATAATCCACCACGCTTCTCCCATGAAGACTAATATATGTAAATTCAACGTCAGGATCCAATGGGCCTCTGCCGTTCAACACCAAAAGACTATTCATCTCAAGGAGATGGCTAAACTGTTCACCTGACCGATTCCTAATCTGGTCCCTTGACCTTCTCTCTGTCCTGACAAAACCCTGCCCCATCAATAAATTATCAGAAGGGTCTTCCATCAGGCCTATTCTGGCATTCCAATCACCTGCCATTAACAACATTACAGCAGGGTATTGGTTGGCCAACTCTTCCAAAATATCTTCCAAGGCAGTCCATATACTGGCATCGTAATAGCAAGAACCTACTGGGGGTATATACACATTAAGCGGTAAAGCCACGGCTTTGCCCCAGACATATTCAAAAGTCCCATCTGGAGTTCACGCCTTTTCGTACCAATTTCCACAAAGGATCCATTACACTCCTCCGATATCAAAATTGCCATTCCCCCGGAAAGACACACTCTAGTTTTACTTCTCACCCCTAGGACAGAAAATACCTGAAACCCTAAGATCTCAATTGGGGAAGAAGCAGAACACCAAGGTTCTTGCAAAAATAATAGATCATATCTGTGCAAGTAGGAGAGCCAATCCAAATCCTTACACTTAGTGGTATATCCAGCAATATTCCATGAGGCAAATCTCCAGGATCTGCCATAACCACTATGCACTTTTTGTACCTGGTCCATCACTAATTCTTGGGTCTTAGCTTTATTTGCTAAAGGTACACCCCCAGGTTCAAAAGAGGGGCAAAATCCAACCTGTGCCTTTCTGATTACTATTTCTTGCAATGGAGTGATAAAATCACCCTCATCGAGAATCACCTCCAAGGCCTCTTCATGTCATTGCGCACTCCTTACTGATGCTTCCTGCATGATAGGTAAGTTTGTATCCTGCTTAACTTCTCCTGTTGAGGGTGGTATTAACTCAGCCAGTACCACTGTACCATCTAACTCCAGGGCACTACCTTCAGCAATGGGTGTTATACCTGCCATTTCTGCTTGATCCATTACTGCAGGGCCCATCAGCGCGCAAGAAGGGGTATTACTAATCGTCTTAGTGGTAGAGTGGATTACTACTGCCAGTTCATCTTGTGTCAGAAAACGAGCTGCAGCCCACTCGCTTTCAGTCCTAAATTTAGGCACAAGCTCCTTATTACCCTCCCCCAATTTCTTTGCATGGTAATCCAAGGAAGGGCAGGAAAGACTGTTCCTAACCATATCTATCTTTTGAATCACTATGTCTTGTTCCAGAATGGAAAGCTCAGAAAAAATTGCCACCATACGAAGGTCCTCGGTTCCTGATGTTCATTTCCTAACCATTCCTTCATTGAATCAGAGAAGGAAATAAGACCCTTTGGTTTTACCCCTACAGACATTGCCTGTGATTCTATAGATGGTTGATTTTTACCTTCCACCTTACTTAAGTCTCTATCACTTGCCATCACCAACCCTTGAGCTGCATTGGTCTCCATAACTTCCTCCTCACTACAACATCCTCCCTCTGCTGGTATATTTGAATGACCAATGTTGGATTTAATTTCCCCTGATATAGGGATACGATTAGGCGAGGAAAGGGGCAAAGGGCTATCACCCTAACAGTCATACCCAACGCCTCTTCTAGGCCTACCAACAAAAACCCTATCTATTGTAATAGCTCTAGAAATGAGGAACTTCCTAGCCTTAAATAATTTCAGCACCCAAGTACTTGAATGGAAAAAAAAATTGACACAGCAACTACGGGTATCTTGTCGCAGTAGTTCGAAATCTGCAATATCTCGTATATCAATTTCCCTATCCAAAAGAAAATATAAATTCCTAATTACACTGGTAATATTATTCCAACTTGGGACTTCCCCATTACTTAAAGGCCTAGCTTTTATCCAAATTGCGCACTCATTAAAAAATGGGACTTTAGATCCAATAATCAAGGGAGTCTTTAGCGCTTTTTCCCCTCCGACCAGAAAAGGACAGTTACTCACTCTCACTATTTGGTACACATATCCACAGGCTTCCGTTCTACATTCCCTTCAGATTTTAAAGCATAAAGGTAATCAATCTTTGTCAGTAGTTCTTTCAGCTGTGCTCTAACCCATGAAAGTGACTCACCCATATCGGTAATATTTTTAAATAATAAGGAAACTGGTTTTGCAATAAGGTGACACTGTGCTTTGAGTGCATCGCCTGTTTCAGAGTCGTACAACTTCTTAGTATGATTAGGGAAGCCGGAGTTGACAGGCAATTTGGGCACTTCCATATCCACAATTGGACAGGCAATAGGAGGAACTAAGGCACTAGCTGGACTTTCTGGTCCATTAAGATCAATCAGAGGTAAGAAATGGTTCTTAGTTTCAACCACCATACTCAAATCATCCCCCAGATCATTTCCTCTAGTATATTTGCATTCTGGGGATTTGGACTCATCAGGGGAGTCTATTGGGCACTGGCGCTTCTTTTCCATAATACAAAGCTCAACCAATAACCCAACAAAGTCCTAAATACCCAACCCCTCAGGGTAGTCTTAAGGTTAGCAGCTCTAAGCACTTATCACACTTAATTCATCATTAGTACAAACTTAACTATAAAGTCCCAATAATATGATCAATAATTCCAGTAGGTGACACTTCTACTGGCTTCTGTAGCCCTTCAGTCAACAGACTGCGTTGGAATTGAGACTGAAAGCAGTAAATAAAAATGAAAGGAGGGAGGGGCTCCTGAGCTCCGGGCGCTCCAAGGGCAGCTCCCAAGGGCAAAAATCCTTGTGCTCACGCCCTTAGGCTCGCACACGTGGCTCGCGCCCATGAGGCACCTCGACTTTTTCTCCGTCCACAGACGCGGAGGCTCCACCCCTGCTCGCCGACAGCCCCGCGGTGATGAAAACAATCAGGTCAGTTTCAGCAATCAGCTGGATCCCTGGCTGTGCTCTACAGCTTCCTAGGCGCCCCCACACTCCTTGGCTTCCCAGCGGGCTGCACTGAGGGTATCTACCCACACCTGTGTGTTTCCATGACTCCTCCTCAGGTGACAGCATATAGCAGAGGGCTGCACTGACGATGGGGTCGCAGGAGTGCTTCATTTAAATGCAGAATCTGCAAAGAGGGTATCTACACACACCTGTGTGTTTCCATGTAACCTCCCCCAGGTAACTTCATTATAGCAGAGATCTGCACTGAGGGTATCTACCCACAGCTGTGTGTTTTCATGTCGCCTCCCCAATATAAAAACATATAGATGAGGGCTGCACTGAGGGCGGGGTCCCAGGAGCAATTGGATTCAGAGGCAGAAGCTGCAGGGAGGGTATCTACCCACACCTGTGAGTTTCCATGTCTCCTCCCCCAGGTAACGGCATATAGCAGAGGGCTGCACTGAGGGTATCTACGCACACCTGTGTGATTCCATGTCTCCTCCCCCAGGTGACTGCATACAGCAGAGGGCTGCACTGAGGGC
>QEPC01008643.1:1402-14213 GCA_003113815.1 Sphenodon punctatus | reverse complement strand
AGGTGTGGGTAGATACCCTCCCTGAAGCTTCTGCCTGTGAAGCCAAGATCTCCTTGGACCCCAACCTCATGCAGCCCTCTGGTATATGCAGTTATGTAGGGGAGGAGATATGGAAAAACAGAGGTGTGGGTAGATAGCGTCAAGCCAGCCCTCGGATATATGCAGTTACCTGGGGGAGGAGTCATGGAAACACACGTGTAGGTAGAAACCATAAGTGCAGCTCTCTGCTATATGCAGTTGCCTAGGGGAGGAGACATGCAAACACACAGGTGTGGGTAGATACCATCCCTGCAGTTTCTGCCTCTGAAAGCAAGTGCTCCTGGGACCAAGCCCTCTACTATATGCAGTAACCTGGGGAAGGAGACATGGAAACACAGAGGTGTTGGTAGATATCCTCCAGGCAACTTCTGCCTCTGAAGACAAGCACTCCTCGGGCCCCGTCCGCAGTGCAGCACTCTACTATATGCAGTTACCTGGGGAGGAGATGTGGAAACACACAGGTGTGTTAGATTGTCTTAGTGCAGCCCTCTGCTATATGCAGTTAGCTTGGGGAGGATACATGGAAACACAGGTGTGAGTAGATACCCTTCCTACAGCTTCTGCCTCTGAATCCAAGCGCTCCTGAGACCCCACCCTCAGTGCAGTCATCTGTTATACGCCATCCCTGCAACTCCTGGCTCTCAATTCAAGTGCTCCTGGGACCAAGCCCTCTACTATATGCAGTTACCTGGGGGAGGAGACATGGAAACACAACTGTGGGTAGATACCCTCCCTGCAGCTTCTGCCTCTAAACCAAGTTCTCCCAGGACCCTGCCCTCAGTGAAGCCATCCGCTATAAGCAGTTACACGGGGAGGAGACATGGAAACACACAGGTGTTCGTAGATACCCTCAGTGCAACTTCTGCCTCTGAAGCCAAGCTCTTCTGGTACCCTGCCCTCAGTACAGCCCTCTGCTATATTCAGTTACCTCAGGGAGGAGGCATGGAAACACACAAGTGTGGGTAGATACTATCCATGCAGTTTCTACCTATGAAGCCAAGGTCTCCTGGGACCCCGCCCTCAGTGCAGCCCTCTACTATATGCAATTACCTTTCACAGGAGACATGGAAACATACAGGTGTGGGTATATACCCTCCCTGCAGCTTCTGCCTCTGAAGTTAAGCACTCCTGCGACTCGACCCTCAGTGCAGCCCTCTGCTATATGCAGTTACCTTGGGGAGGGGACATGGAAACACAACTGTGGGTAGATACCCTCCCTGCAGCTTCTGCCTCTGAAAACAAGTTCTCCCGGGACCCTGCCCTCAGTGCAGCCCTCTCCTATATCCCATTACCTGGGGCAGGAGACATGGAAATACACAAGTGTGTTGAGATACCCTCCCTGAAGCTTCTGCTTCTGAAGCCAAGCGCTCCTCGGACCCCGCCCTCAGTGCAGCCCTCTGCTATATGCAGTTACCTGGTGGAGGAGACATGGAAACACACAAGTGTGGGTAGGTAACCTCCCTGAAGCTTCTGCCTGTGACACCAAGCTCTCCTGGGACCCCATCCTTATGGAGCCCTCTGATATATGCAGTTACCTGGGGGAGGAGACATGGAAACACACAGGTGTGGGTAGATAGCATCAGGCCAACCCTCTGATATATACAGTTACCTGGTGGAGGAGTCATGGAAACACACAGGTGTATGTAGAAACCCTCAGAGTAGCACTCTGCTATATTCAGTTACCTGGGGGAGGAGACATGGAAACACACAGGTGTGGGTAGATGCCCTCATTTCAGCCTTCTGCTATATGCAGTTACCTGGGGTAGGTGTCATGGAAAAAAACAGGTGTGGGTGGAGACCCTTCCTGAGGCATCTGTCTCTGAAGTCCAGTGCTCCTGGGACCCCGCACTCAGTACAGCTCTCTGCTATATGCAATTACCTTGGGGAGAAGACATGGAAACACAGAGATGTGGGTAGATACCCTCCATGCAGCTTTCACCTACGAGGCCAAGCTCTTCTGGGACCCCACCATCAGTGCATCCCTCTGCTATAGGCTGTTACCTGGTGGAGGAGACATGGAAACACAACTGTGGATAGATACCCTCCCTGCAGCTTCTGCCTCTGAAGCCAAGCGCTCCCGGGACCCTGCCCTCAGTGCAGCCCTCTCCATTATGCAATTACCTGGGGCAGAAGACATGGAAACACATAAGTGTGGTTAGATACCCTCCCTGAAGCTTCTGCTTCTGAAGCCAAGCGCTCCTGGGAACCCACACTCAGTGCAGCCCTCTGCTATGTGCAGTTACCTGGTGGAGGAGACATGGAAACACAAAAGTGTGGATAGATACACTCCCTGCAGCTCCTGCCTCTGAAGTCATGCTTTCCTTGGACCCCACCCTTATGCAGCCCTCTGCTATATGATGTTACCTGGGAGAGGAGATATGGAAACACATAAGTTTGTGGAGATACCCTCCTTGAAGCTTCTGTCTGTGAAGCCAAGCTCTACTGGGACCCCACCCTTATGGAGCCCTCTTCTATATGGAGTTACTTGGGAGAGGAGTCATGGAAACACACTGGTGTAGGTAGAAACCCTCAGAGAAGCCCTCTGGTATCTTCAGTTACCTGGGGGAGGAGACATGGAAACACACAGGTGTGGGTTGGTACCCTCAGTGCAGCCTTCTGCTATATGCAGTTACCTAGTATAGGAGTCATGGAAACACACAGGTGTGGGTGCATATACTCTGTGAAGTCCTCTGCTATATGCAGTTACCTGGGGGAGGAGACATGGAAACTCGCACGTGTGGGTAGATACCCTCAGTGCAGACCTCTCATATATGAAGTTACCTGGGGGAGGATGCATGGAAACACATGGATACATGGAAACACACATGTGTGTGTAGATATCCTCCCTGCTGCTTCTGCTCTTAAGCTAAGCGCTCCTTGAACCCCACCCTTAGTGTAGTTCTCTGTTATATGCATTTAACTGGAGAGGAGACATGGAAAATACAATTGTGGGTAGATACCCTCCCTGCAGCGACAGCCTCTGAAGTCAAGGCCTCCTGGGACCCAGCCCTCAGTGCAGCTCTCTGCCATATGCAGTGGCCAGGGGGAGGAGACATGGAAAGACACAGGTGTGGGTAGATACCCTCCCTGCAGCGACAGCTTCTGAAGTCAAGCGCTCCTGGACCCAGCCCTCTGCTATATGCAGTTACCTGGGGAGGAGACATGGAAACACACAGGTGTGGGTTGATACCCTCCCTGCAGCTCCTGGAAACTGCCTTCAGTGCAGCCCAGTGCTTTATACAGAAAGACAGAAGGACATTTGTGACATTAGTCAGTTTCACATGTTAGTGCTTTCTCTGCCACGAAGGAGAACCAGCCCTTGTCAGTTCCAACCAAGAGGGGTAGACGAGGTGTCTCCATGTTCCTCCCCTGTGGAAGAGACAGGGCACCTCGCAGAGGGTTGGCTGTAGTCAATTTCTCCATGGAAGCCCTGTCTCTTCCACAGGGGGGGAACAGGGATTAAACTAGTCTGTGTTACCATGCCAGCATATACAGGAGGGCTATGTTGTGGCCCTAACCACTTGCCCCACCAGAGCAATTTCTCTGCACAGCTTTAAGAACTGTATCCTCCATGGTTGATTCTATGGAATGTGGTGAATTTCACTTGGGGGTTGGTGTTTCGCTCCGCCAGAGCGGGGCATTTGCACTTAGTCGCTTTCACACCTCAGTGTGTTCCCTCCCAAGTCAGTTTCAAACAGGAGGGGAGACCAGGCGGTTTCTCCTCAATAGGGAAAGGGTGATAGAACTAACCAGTCAGTTTCATTTCTTAGAGGTTGCTCTACAACCAGGAGAGCTGGCTTTGGATCCACCCAGTGCGATTCCACTTCATAGCTACAGCGAACGGTATCTACGGGATTGATCCGGTGGAGGACAGTCAATATCCCTCGGCGAGAAGGAGGACTTAGAACCTAATCACTTGCTCACCTCAGCCCTTTGTCTGCTAACATCTGAAGAGGGCTGACTCTAGTCTGTGTTGCCATGTCAGCATACGTTGTAAACCCGAATCATGATCCCCCAGGGTGAATCTACTCCAAAGCTAAAAACGATGCCATTTCCGGGATTGATTTTGTGAGAACTAGTTAATTTCAATGAGGGGGCGGATTGTTGTTTTCCTAAACCAAGAGGAAGATCCATTTGATCAATCCCAGAGATACCGTAGACTGTATGTGTGGAGTGGAATCACTCCTAGGCGGTTAGAGTTAGGGTTATTACCCACACCAGTGGGTTTCCAAGTCTCCTCCCCCGGGCTGAAATGAGGGTGGGGTCTCAGGAGGGCTTGTCTTCAGAGGCAGAAGTTGGAGATAGTGTGTACCCACACCTGTGTATTTCCATGTCTCCTCCCCCAGGTAAATGCATATAGCATAGGACCCACACCTCGGCGTTTCCATGATTCCTCCCTTAGGTAATGGCATAAAGCAGAGGGCTACACTGAGGATCTCTACCCACACCTGTGTGTTTCCATTTCTCCTCCCACAGGTGTAGCACCTCTTTGTTTCCATGTCTCCTCTACAAGGTAACTGCATATAGCAGAGGCATGCACTGAGGGAGGGGTCCCAGGAGACCTGGGCTTCAGAGGCAGAAGATGCAGGGAGGGTGTCTACGCAACACCTGTGTCTTTCCATGTCTTTCCTCCCAGGTAAATGCATATAGTTGAAGGCTGCACTGAGGATGGGGTCCAAGGAGCACTTGGATTCAGAGGCAGAAGCTGCGTGCAGGGTATCTACCCACACATGTTTGTTTCTGTGTATCTTTTTATAAAAGAGAACAGCACTAAGGGTATCTACCCACACCTGTGTGTTTCCATGTCTTTCCCCCCAGGTACCTGGATATAGAAGAGGGCTGTACTGAGGGAGGTATCCCAGTAGAACATGGCTTCAGAGGCAGAAGCTGCAGAGAGGGTATCTACCCACACCTGTATGTTTCCTTGTCTCCTCCCCAAGTAACTGCAAACAGCAGACGGCTGCACTGAGGGTGGGGTCCCAGGAGAGTGGGGCTTCAGAGGCAGAAGATTCAGGGAGTGTATCTACCCACATCTGTGAGATTCCATGTATCCTGCCCTAGGTAATTGCATATAGCAGAGGGCTGCACAGAGGGCATCTACCCACAACTGTGTGTTTCCTTGTCTCGTCCCCAAGGTAACTTGCTACAGCGAAGGACTGACCTGAGGGCGGGGTGCTGGAGCACTTGGCTTCAGAGGAAGAAGCTGCTGGGAGGGTATCTAACCACACCTGTGTGTCTCCATGCCTATATGAGATGGCTGCACTGAGTGCGGGGTCCCAGGACAGCTTGGCTTCAGAGGTAGAAGCTGCAGGGAGGGTATCTACCCACATCTGGCTGTTTCCATGTCTCCTGCCCCTTATAACAGAGGGCTGCACTGAGGTCGGGATCCCAGGACAGCTTCATTTCAGAGGCAGAAGCTGCAGGGAGCATATCTACCCACAACTCTGTGTTTCCATGTCTCCTCTCCAGGTAACTGCATATATCGGGGGGCATGTACTGATTTTGGGGTCCCAGGAGACCTGGGCTTCAGAGTCAGAAGCTGCAGGGAGCGCATCTGCGCAACACCGGTGTGTTTCCATGTCTCCTCGCCCAGGTAACTGCATACAGCAGAGGGCAGAATCTGATGAGCGCTTGGCTTCAGAGGCAGAGGATGCACTGAGGGGATCTACCAACACCTGTTTGTTTCCATGTCTCCTGACCCTGGTAACTGCATTTAACAGAGGGCTGCACTAAGGGCAGGGTCCCAGTAGTACTTGGCTTCAGAGGCAGAAGCAGCAGGGAGGGTATCTACCAACACCTGTGTGTGTCCATGTCTCCTCCCGCAGGTGACTGCATTTAGCAGAGGGCTGCACTGAGGGTATCTACCTAGACCTGTGTGCTTCCATGTCGCCTCCCCCAGGTAACTGCATACAGCAGAGGGCTGCACTGAGGGTGGGGTACCAGGAGAGCTTGGATTCAGAGGCAGAAGCTGTAGGGAGGGTATCTAACCACTCCTGTGTGTTTCCATGTCTCCTCCCCCAGGTAATTCCATAGAGCAGAATGCTGCACTGAGGGCGGTGTCCCAGGTGAGCTTGGTTTCAGAGGTAGAAGCTGCACTGAGGGTATCTACCCACCCCTGTGTGTTTCCATGACCCATCCCTAGGTGACTGCAAATAGCAGAGGGCTGCACTAATGGCAGGGTCCCAGGAGCGATTGGCTTCAAAGGAAGAAACTGCCGGGAGGGTATCTACCCACACCTGTGTTTCTACATGTCTCCTCCCCCAGGTAACTGCATATAGTAGAGGGGTGCACTGCGGGCAGGATGCGAGGAGCACTTCTCTTCAGAGGCAGAAGTTGAATTGAGGGTATCTACCGACACCTCTTTGTTTCCATGTCTCCTTCCCCAGGAAACTGCATATAGTAGAGGGCTTGGTCCCAGGAGTATTTGGCTTCAGAGGCAGAAGCTGCAGGGAGGGTATCTACCCACACCTGTGTGTTTGCATGTCTCCTCCCCCAGGGAACTGCATATAGCAGAGGGCTGGGTCTGATGAGAGCTTGGCTTCAGAGGCAGAAGCTGCACTGAAGGGATCTACCAACACCTCTGTGTTTCCATGTCTCCTGCCCCAGGTAACTGCATATACCAGGAGGCAGCACTGAGGGCAGGGTCCCAGTAGAGCTCGGCTTCAGAGGCAGAAGCTGCAGGGAGGGTATCTACCGACACCTGTGTGTTTCCATGTTTCCTCCCCCAGGTAACTACACAGAGCAGAGGGCTGCACTGAGGTTATCTATGCACACCTGTATTTCCATGTCTCCACCCACAGGTAACTCCATATTTCAGCGGGCTGCACTCAGGGTATCTACCCCAACCTGTGTGTTTCCATGACTCCTCCTCAGGTGACAGCATATAGCAGAGTACTGCACTGAGGATGGGGTCCCAGGAGTGCTTCTTTTAAATGCAGAATCTGAAGAGAGGGTATCTACACACACCTGTGTGTGTCCATGTAACCTCCCCCAGGTAACTTCATATAGCAGAGATCTGCACTGAGGGTATCTACCCACAGCTTTGTGTTTCCATATCTCCTCCCCCATATAAATGCATATAGTTGAGGACTGCACTGAGGGCGGGGTCCAAGGAGCAATTGGATTCATAGGCAGAAGCTGCAGGGAGGGTATCTACCCACACCAGTGAGTTTCCATGTCTCCTCCCACACGTAACAGTATATAGCAGAGGGCTGCACTGCGGGTATCTACCCACACTTTTTTGTTTCCATGTCTGCTCCCCAGGTAAACGCATATAGCAGATGACTGCACTGAGCTTGGGGTCCCAGGAGTGCTTGATTTTATTGCAGAAGCTGCAGAGAGGGTATCTACACAGACCTGTGCGTTTCCATGCACTGCAGGTATCTACCCACAGCTGTGTGTTTCAATGTCGCCTCCCCCAGGAAACTGCATATAGCAGAGGGCTGCACTGAGGGCGGGGTCCCAGGAGAGTTTGGCTTCAGAGGCAGAAGTTGCTTGGAGGATATCTACCGACAGGTCGTTCCCCAGGTAACTGGATATAGTAGAGGGCTTGGTCCCAGGCGCACTTGCATTGAGAGGCAAAAGCTGCAGGGATGGTATCTACCCACACCTGTGTGTTTGCATGTCTCCTACCCCAGGTAACTGCATATAGCAGAAGGCTGCACTGAGGGTATCTAGCCACACCTGTGTGTTTCCATGTCTCCTCCCTCAGATAACTGAATATAGCAGAGGGCTTCTCTGAGGGTTTCTACCTACACCTGCATGTTTCCATGTCTCCTCCCCCAGGTAACTGCATATAGCAGAGTGCTGCATGAGGGTGGGGTCCAAGGAGAACTTGGCTTCACAGGCAGAAACTTCAGGGAGGGTATCTAACTACACCTTTGTGTTTCCATATCTCCTCCCCCAGGTAACATCATATACCAGAGGGCTGCATGAGGGTGGGCTCCCAGGAAAGCTTGCTTTCAGAGGCAGAAGCTGCAGGGTGGGTATCTACCCACACTTGTGTTTTTCTATGTCTCTTCCACCAGGTACCTGCATATAGCAGGGGGCTGTACGGAGGGCGAAGTTGCAGGAGCGCTTGGCTTCAGAAACAAAAGCTTCAGGGAGGGTATCTAACCACACGTGTGTTTCCATGTCTTCTGCCCCAGGTAACTCCATATATGACAGGGCTGCACTCACGACAGGGTACCGGGAGAGCTTGGCTTCAGAGGCAGAAGGTGCAGGGAGGTTATCTACCCACAGTTGTGTTTCCATGGCTCCTCCCCAACGTAACTGCGTATAGCAGAGGGATGCTCTGAGGGTGGGGTTCCAGCAGAGCTTGGCGTCATAGGCAATAGCTGCATGGAGGGTGTCTACCCACATTTCTGTGCTTCCATGTCTCCTCTCCAAGGTAATTGCATATAGCAGAGGGCGGGGTCCCAGGAGCACTGGGCTTCAGAGACAGGTGCCTCAGGGAGAATCTCCAACCACACCTGTGTCTTTCCAAGTCTCCTACACCAGGTAACTGCATATACCAGAGGGCTGCACTGAGGGCAGGGTCCCATGAGCGCTTGACTTCAGAGGCAGAAGCTTCAGAGCGGGTATCAGTCACACCTGTGTGTTTCAATGTCTCCTCCCCCAGTGCAGCCCTCTTACCTGGGAGAGGAGACATGGAAACACACAGGTGTGGGTAGATACCCTCAGTGCAGCCCTCTGCTATATACAGTTACCTAGGGGAGGAGACATGCAAACACCCAGGTGTGGGTAGATACAATCCCTGCAGCTTCTGCCTCTGAAGCCTAGTGCTCCTGGGACCAAGCCCTCTAATATATGAAGTTTCCTGGGGACGGAGACATGGAAACACAAAGGTGTTGGTAGATACCCTCAATTCAACTTCTGCCTCTGAAGACAAGCGCTCCTCGTGTCCTGCCCGCAGTGCAGCCCTCTACTATATGCAGTTACCTGGGGGAGGAGACATGGAAACACAGGTATGAGTAGATACCCTTCCTGCAGCTTCTGCCTCTGAAGCCAAGCGCTCCTGAGATTCTGCCCTCAGTGCAGCCCTCTGCTTTATGCAGTTACCTGGGGGAGGAGACTCACAGGTGTCAGTAGATACTCTTCCTGCAGTTTCTGCCTCTGAAGCCGAGCACTGCTAGGACCCCATCCTCAGTGCAGCCATCTGTTATATGCTGTCACCTGAGGAGGAGTCATGGAAACACAGAGGTGTGGGTAGATACCTCAGTGCAGCCCCCTGCTATAGGCAGTCACCTGGCGAGGAGACATGGAAACAAAGAGTTGTGGGTAGATACCCTCAGTGTAGCACTCTGCTTTATGCCGTTACCTAAGAGAGGAGTTATGGAAACTCACAGGTGTCGGTAGATACTCTTCCTGCAATTTCTGCCTCTGAAGCCGAGCACTACTGGGACCCCGCCCTCAGTGCAGCCCTTTGCTATATGCAGTTACCTGGGGGAGGAGACATGGACATACACAGGTGTGGGTACACACTACCTCCTACTTCTACCTCTAAAGCCAAGCTCTCCTGGGACCCCACCCTCATTTCAGCCTGGGGGAGGAGACATGGAAACCCACTGGTGTGGGTAATAACCCTAACCCTAAGTCTAACCGCCCCGGATCGATTACACCCCACAGATACAGTCTACAGTATCTCTGGGATTGATCCAATGGAACCCAGTAAATTTCACTTGTGGGGTTGGTGTTTCCCTCAGCGAGAAGGCGGTCCTTGAGCCCTTTGTCTGCTAACATCTGCAGAGGGCTGGCCCTAGTCAGTTTCTCCATGGACGCCCTGTCTCTCCCACAGGTAAAGAACAGGGCTTAACCTAGTCAGTTAATACTGATCACGACGCCCAGAGCGATTCTAATCCACAGCTACACACAATGGTATTCCCGGGATGGTTTCTGTGAGAACTAGTCAATTTCAATTAGAGGACGGGTTGGTGTTTTCCTCAGCCAAGAAGGATGTCCTTGAACCAGGAGGGGGAGGAGGGGGACTGTCTCCTCAACCTGGAAAGGGCGGTACTGTCAGCATTTCAGCTTCATCGCTGAGAGGTTCCTCCACAACCAGGCTAGCTGCCTTCATCCCTGTAGTCAGTTTCACCAGGAAGCGCTATCTCTCCCACAGGGGAGGAACACAGCTTACCCTACTCAGTGTTACTGTGGCAGTCTAAACATTGGGGAACCAGTCGTTTTCATTTCAGGGGTTGGTGTTTCCCTCAGCCAGAAGGAGGTGCTTGAACCTCTCAGTGTTTTCTCTGCTAACCAGGAGAAGTAGACCGATCATCCTAGTCAGTTTCAACCAGGCGGGTGAGGCAGACGAGGAGGTTTCTCCTCAGCCCGATAACGGTGATAGATCCAGCAACTCAGTTTCACCTCTGAGATTTTTCCTCACAAGCACAACCTACCTCTCCTTGAATGCTGTCATGGTAACACTGGCTAGGTTTCACCATGTTCCTCATGTCCTTCTGCCACCAGGAAGGCACATGGCTTAACCAACTCAGTGCCAGCCTACATCGTAAACGTAGGTTGGGGAGTCCAACCACCCACGCAGCGATTCCACTTCACACCTACACCCAAGGGCATGCCTCGGGTTGATTGGTCAATTTCACCAGTCAATTTCACTTGCGGAGGCATGAGGGGGTTGCTCTTTCCCTCAGCCAGAAGGAGATCCTTGAACTTAGTCAGTTACACAAGTTAGTGCTTTCTCTGTGCAGAAGCCTGCTCACCCTAATCAGTTTCAAACATGAATGTGGGAAAGATAGGGCTAGGGACCCTAGCTAGCCCAAGGGGTCTAACATTCATGAAGTTGGGAGGTCTCAAGTGCACGTACTTGGCTTGGTTACGATGAGAATGACAGCAGGCAGGTCCACGTTGCAAGGATAAGGGTAAATCGATCGTAGGTGTAGGAATAGTGGCTCAGCAGGATAAAGAGTCAGACAGAGCAGAGCGAAAGAGGTGAGTTTTAAGGAGAGATTTGAAGGTATGAAGGGAGGGGGCAAGGCGGATGTGGACAGGGAGAGAGTTCCAGGCATGGGGGGCAGCAAGTGAGAAGGGACGAAGGCGCTTAGGGGAGCAGGGAAGGCATGGAAGGGTGAGAGAAGGGACAGAGGAGGAATGGACTTTTAGTTGTCCCCCCATTAATTGTTCAGTTCTGAGTTCCAGGTAGCTTCAGAGTCAGAAGCTGCAGGGAGGGTATCTACCCACACCTGTGTGTTTCCATGTCTCCTGCGACAGGTAATTGCTTATAGGTAACTGGATATAGCAGAGGGCTGGACTGAGGGCGGCGTCCCAGGAGAACTTGCCTTCAGAGGCAGTAGCTGCAGAGGGGTATCTACCCACATCTGTGTGGTTCCATGTCTCCTCTGCCATGTAACTGCAGAGAGTAGAGGGCTGCACTGAGGGTGGGGTCCCAAGAGAGCTTGCTTCAGAGGCAGAAGTTGCACTGAGGGTATTTACGAACACCTGTGTGTTTCCATGTCTCCTCCCCATTTAACTGCATATAGCAGAGGGCTGCACTGAGGGCGGGATCCCAGTAGAGCTTAGCTTCAGAGGCAAAAGCTGCACTGAGGGTATCTAACCACCCCTGTGTCTTTCCATGTCTCCTACCCCAGGTTATTCCATATAGCAGAGGACTGCACTGAGGGTATCTACCCACCCCTGTGTGTTTCCATGACCCCTCCCCAAGTGACTGCATATAGCAGAGGGCTGCACTGAGGGTATCTACCAAGACCTGTGTGTTTCCAAGACTCCTCCCGCAGGTAACTGCATATATCAGAGGGCTGGCCTGATGCATCTACTCACACCTGTATGCTTCCATGTCTCCTCCCCCAGGAAACTGCATATAGAAGAGGGCTGCACTGAGGGCGGGGTCCCAGGAGTGCTTGGCTTCAGAGGCAGGAGCTGCAGGGAGGCTATCTACCCACACCTGTGTGTTTCCATATCTCCTCCCGCAGGTAACTGCATATAGCAGAGGGCTGCATGAATGGCAGGGTCCCAGGAACGCTTGGATTCAAATGAAGAAGCTTCAGGGATGGTATCTACCCACACTTGTGTGTCTACATGTCTCCTCAACTACGTAACTGCATATACGAGATTTCTGCACTGAGGGCAGTGTCGTAGGAAAGCTTGGCTTCAGAGGCAGAAGATGCAGGGAAGTTATTTACACACACCTGTTTGTTTCCATGTGCCCTCCCCCAAGGTAACTGCATATAGAAGAGGGCTACACTGAGGGTGGGGTCCCAGGACAGCTTGACTTCAGAGGTTGAAGCTGCAGGGAGGGTATCTAACCACACTTGTGTGTTTCCAAGTCTCCTGTCCCTTATAACTGAATATACCAGAGGGCTGCACTGATGGCAGGGTTCCAGGAGCGCTTGGTTACAGAGGTAGAAGCTGCAGCAAGGGTATATACCCAAACCTCTGTTTCCATGTCTTCTCTCCCAGGTAACTGCATATAGCAGGGGGATGCACTGAGGGCGGGGTCCCAGGAGGCCTGGGCTTCAGAGGCAGAAGCTGCAGGGAGGGTATCTATTAGTGGTGGGACCCCGGGCCCATTACCGGCTACCGGATTTACCGGTTACCGGTTCTACAAAAACCGGATTCCCGGTTTAAATCCGGTATGCCGGTACCGGATTTAATGCATTGGTTTCAATGGGGCGCTGTGTCCCCATTGAAACCAATGAAATATCCCTCCCCCTCCCAGGCTGCGCGGGTGGAAGGGGGGACACCCCCCACCCACCCTGCCCAGCCTGGCTTTTTGTTTAAAAAAAGAACAGAGTAAGAC
>QEPC01008636.1:66510-95175 GCA_003113815.1 Sphenodon punctatus | reverse complement strand
ACAGCGTGACAGCGTGCGTCACTCGCACAGCGGCGCTGCAACGACAGCACAAAATAGTACAGTATGACTCATACTCCCTTCGCGGAACCGTGATAAGCGCTCATGCCTGTGTCTCATATATTAAATTGGCGGAACGTGGGGAAAGACCGCTGATTGTATACGGCAACGGTAATGATGAAGAAATCGGCGAAACACATACATTCCGCATCTGCGAATTCTTGTAGCGAAAGAAACGCAGAATCGCGGAGTACCGCATGGAATTCTGCGAGGTGCAACGTGGGATGCTGAGGTTTAGGAATGGAATCGCGGAGCGCTAACAGCTGCTGCCACATCAGCCCTAATCATATCTGCTCTCATCATCTCTTCTCCAAACTGAAGAGCCCCAACCTACCAAGCCTCTCCTCATATGGGAGCCCTTACATACTCTTGGTAATTTTTGTTGCCCTTCTCTGTACCTTTTCTAGTTCAGCTATTTTAAATTTTTTTTTAGATGGGCCGGGTCCTTTTTAATTCTCAGTTCATCAATAAGCTCCTTGCACAGCACATTGGTTTTATTAGATGTCTTCCATTTTTTTTTTCTCATTGTAATGGTTTGTGATTGTGCCTTCAGTATCTCATTTTTCAGAGCTCCCAACCACCTTGGACTCCTTTCTCCTTTAAGTTATCTAGCCATGGTATCATGCCTAGCATTTATCTGAGTTTATTAAAATCAGATTTCCTAAAGTCCAAGGTACATGTTTGACTATGCTCACCTTTTCCTTTCCGATTACAAAATTATATGGTCACTCATTTCCCCTCAAACACTACTTTTACCTCATTGATCAAGTCTTCCCTGTTGTTTAGGATCAAGTCTAAGATATCTGACCCCTTGTACCTTCTGCTTTCTGAAAGATGAAGTTGTCAGCAAGGCAGGATTTTGGAGTCTCGACAACCTTCTGTCATGTCCTGGATCCAAGCTCCGGGGAGATAACACACCTCCCAACTTGAAAGGCCTTGTTGGTTTCTTAGTCCCACTGGTGCAGAATGCCTTCTGATTCTCCTGCACCTGATGCAAGGGAATGGCCCTTGTCAAGAGCTGAACTTGAACTGAGTGAGAGATTAATGTGGCTCCCAAGCCATAGTTTTCCCGCCCCTATTCTATTCATGGGATGGGGCATTGGTTGAACCCACTATGGCACTTCTTATATTCTTATGCATTCTTGGTAAGGGTAGGACTCCAGGGGGAATTTTGGATTTTTTGGATTCAGTTCTTTAGGAATTTCGGATCTCAGTTTGGATTCAGATTCAGATTTTTTTCATTGCATTTTCCCCCATTGAAATCAACGGGAACAAACCGCTATGAAAACAATCAGAATCAAAAAGCAATGTTAAAGATCCAAATCGGCCGAAACCAAAAAAGGTCAGAATTTTCAGATAGAACCAAATCAGCCATTTCCAGGTAGATTTGGTTCTATCCGAATCCAAAATTCCCATTTCTAGTTCTTGGAAAGCAGACACCCCATGAAATGCTGCCGAGAGGTAGAAAGCATTGAGGGACAAGTGCTGGTGGGATTTGTGGAGACTTTGAGGTTGATGATTCACCAAAGAGAAGCATGAAGAAGTAACAATAGTACACCATTAAATTTGTACAATGTAAATTTGTAAATTGGTACAATCGGATAATGTATTCAAGAATGGGAATTATCAGAATTATTATTTCGAATGGAAATAATGATTATCCCATGCCACCTCTTACAAAAGGAACTGCTATGTAGTATTTACTATTTAGTCCTCATTGCTGTATATATCCTGGATGAATGCTCTCTGGCTGCTTAGAGAAGGAGGCATGCAAAAAGTAGAAATGCCTGTATGCCACCTCTGCATGCAATGTCCCCAAAATAACATAAAACAGGAAGTCGCATAGGGTAACTCTATACTCTTGTACAAGAAAGGTCACTGCTCCTATGCTCTCTGGCCTGTACTCTGATACATTAGAAGCTGGAAATGATATAAAAGAAAGTAAGGCTGGATACAGGGAGCCAAGCAATTGGGAAAGACATTCACATAAAGTTATTTCCAGTAGAAAATCATCTTGTGAGCAGTAAATCTCAGGAATTGAGTAGCAGAGGATACATGATCAGCAAGGGGCAGAGAAGTGATAAGGGTTTTATACCATGTGGATTTGGGCCAATACCCACTCTAAAAGCGTGTTGTGTGAATGGGCAATACCACATTAAACCATCTCCCTACTTGTCCAACTATATGGATTATTATTACAATAGATGTGCAACTGTTTTCATCTCCTCCTCAGCTAAAATTGAAAAGAATGGTCTGACCTTATGGATCTGTACTAAGGAAAGAAATAAAAAAGTGACAGATTTGTTATACACAAAAAGTATTAAATAAGATGGCAGAAATACAACTAAACAAGTATACTGGAAGAAAAAAATAAAGAAGAAAGATAGCAAGAGATGTTAAATCAATCTCCCAAAGGTTTTTCAACAGCTATCAAAGTGCAAGATCAGAGAAGAACTCAGATAAAATATTACAGGATAGAATGGGGAATTGAAGCATAAAAGTTAGAAATAGCCAAAGTATTATATGAAAGCTTTTAAAATATGTATAAAGAACACTAAAATATGCTGACTGTCTGCACTGCGCACACTATGTATCCATTTTCCTACAGGACATCAAGCTCAGCAAAGCACAATTTTGAATCTGAGCATGAAAACTGGCAGATCTTTAAAGCTGGTGGGATTTGCCAGAGGATAGCTAAACTTCCCCTAGGGCTCAGTGGGGCAAGGGCATATCTTCCTGAAGTGCAGTTCTACTCTACAAAGGGACTACGAAAAAAAAGGAGGGGTAGGAGAGCTGCGGTTCTATGGTTAGTGTCTATTCAATTAATTCCATATCAACTTTGCTCACTTTACAAGTAAGAAAAGGTGGAGTTTTAGCCTAATTACTAGCCTTGCAAAATCAAATCTGATCTGAAATGCCAGCTGTGATCTTTCTTCTCCCATTTACAATAGTTGAACAGTTGGGCCTAGTTTACTAATGGAATACAAATGAGAAAGTACTGCCCACTCTCATAGGGTAGTAACAAATATGACGGTGGCCTGATTTGGTTTATGGAGGCCTACTCTGGCCCTCAAGCCACCAGCAGGTTTGTTAGTGCCTCAACTGAGATTGCTCCCAGGCATGTCAGCAGCAAGGCCAGGCTGTAATCTGGGATTAAAGCCAGGGCTGCTGTCTGCCTGATCGGGCCAAAATGAGCCACAGCAGGCTATAATGTTTGTTATGGCCTGCTGAAACCTGGCCTGGCCACCATGGCAGCCTCTATTGGCTACCATAGCTGCCCATCATGGCATGTGGTGGACCGCTGGATGCAACACAGGGGCAGGGCCAGCCTGATGCACATTTGTGTGGCTCCACATCCTACCTGGTGGCCTGGCTTCAGGCATTTGTTGTGCCCATGGACCGAGTCAAGACCGTGTTGCTGGCATATTCCCAACCTGGGTTGGGTTGTGATGGCAACTGTAATAGGGTGGCTTCCCTGCATCTAGAAAGCCCCTATTAGTGTGGAGCCTAACATCCCTAGGCTAGACAGGCATCTGTGGACAGGGCTGTACTTGGGAATTTTGCGCCCCAAGGCTCTTCTCAGGCTGCTTCCCCCAGGCCAAGCTGTGTGTTCATGGGTGGGGGAGCCCCATGTGAACAATGCGGCATGCACGCCTGCAGTGAGTGAGCCTGCCTAACTCGAATCCCCACTCTCACCGAGCTCGGTCCCATTCACAGAGCAACTGGGGAAATGGCGGTTGTTCTGTGTGTGCAGATGAGTGGGGGGTGAGTAGGGATGTGTGTGCAGCCATGTGCATGTCCCGCCTACACACCAGCGTGCCCACGGACCACCACCACCCCAGCCGGAAGAGCTGTGTAAAAAGGGCCTGTGAGGAGCCAATCAAAGAAGAACAGAAGGTTGCTGCCTTGTAAACAAGGTTCTTTGAGAGAGCTCCAAACATTCTCACCACACCCACCCTTCCAGCCCCGCCTGGAATTTTTTTCTTATATTCCTAGAAAGGGTTGGAAGGAACTGTCATTCTGAGGGGGAGAGCGCTTTTTATACTAGAATCGCTCAAGACCATCACGTGATCTATTATTTGAATATAGTGAGCATGCCATGCAAAACCCAGTTGTGCAAATGTTTTGAGCCATCTCAAAGAACCTTCTTTACCAGGCAACAGCCTTCTGATCACTCACATGGGGAGAAGTTGTTTGCAAACAAACAGCTTTATCTCCCAGTCCCATTGGTGTCCCAGTGTCCTGCTGCTGCTGCTGCTGCTGCAGCAGCAGCACTACTAGCAGGAAGATGGCAGAGGCAGGTGAGGGATGGGGACCCGAGCAGCAGCCTCTGGATGTGGAGGGAGAAAAACAAACAAACAAACAAAAACCACCCCAGAACAGGGTGGCGCCAGTGCCAGGATTGCCACCCCCTAGAAAACGCTGCCCAAGGCCCAGGGGGCCAACCCCTAAGTCCAGGCCTGGCTGTGAAGCATGCCCAGTTAGGCTCCAAAACTGGGATTTGCTCTAAGTCCTCTGACATGCTCAGTGAAACTGAGCATGCTGAGGTCTATAAAGAGGCCTGAGCTTAGTCTTAGAGAAGTGGTCATGGAGGAAGGATCTTCTGACAGAGCTCAATTTGCTCTCTTCACTGGAAACCTGCCAATGACACCCCCCACCCTCCTGGACCTAGCCTGCAAGGGCCTATGATGAGGAACCGGAGGCAGCATGGAGACCAGATGGGATTTGCTCAAGTTGACCACCAGGACATATATGAACCCTATGCTCAGGGAGAACTTTATTGAACCCTGGAGGGTTAAAGACACTAAAAGGGTAAAAACGCCAAGTACTGAAGCACACTATATTTGGAGATATAGTGCACCCCACTTGAGATACAGCCAAATCAAGGACTAAACAGGTGTAGCAGAGGGGTTTTCTAATTCCCCAAAGATACCCCACCACCCCTGTGTGGCCCTGGAAGATCCCCTGCTATAGTGGCGCTCTGACATCATGTCTATTAACACCCACCATGTTATTGATTGTGTAAATGGGAAAGGAAATATATCATAGACTAATTGATTATTGGAGCTGGAGGGTGTCTTAAGTCATCTATTTCATCACCCCCCTGCTCATATACACTGCAGGTCCAATAATACCTATACCGGAAATTCCAAAACAAACTATTGGTGAGACAGTAGTCCACAGTAGCCTACAAGTCACCGGTCCATCAGTTTGGTGGCTGCCAGATGTTCGCCCACTCCTGCCCCAGGGCAGGTGGCCGGCTGCTACTGGATGTGTCAGCTGAAGAAGGTTGGTGACATGGTGTGGGCTAAGGCTGGCTCGGCTGAGTTAATAATTCAGACTAATGTGCGACCTCCTGCCTGCTAGGTCCCACACATCCGCTGTGTGTGGCAAGGTCTGCCAGCACCATGGACAAGCCCACATTGGCTGCAATCCCATGCCCTGCGGATTTCATGTGTGTGTGTGCACCTGCACGCAGTTTCTGCAGGGCACAATCGTCTCTCAATATGGATCTGCGTGGTTTTTGCGTGGCTGTGCAAGTGCGCACTATCTGCATGACATTGGATCAAGCCCAGTGTCATCAAGGATTGGGCCCAGTAGCAGTGGCCACTAGGGCTGAAGCGGCAGCAGCTGTTACCGCGCCGCGATTCTATTCCGCCATTTTGGAATTGCCCGCGCCACACCGCGGCTTTTTTGCCGACATTCCGCTAATTCTGCCGGCATTCTGCAAATTCAGAAACTATCGGAAAAATTGCAGTATTGTTGGAAACTGTCGGAAAACCACTGTTCCGCTATTTAGTGGCACTGGCGGAATGGTGGAAGTAGCAAAAATGGCATGTTTCCACTATTTGTGAAGCCTGTGGAAGTAGCAGAATGAAATTAGCGGAACTGCGGAAGTAGTGGAATGAAACTAGCGGAATGAAAGCCTCTGCCACTCCGTACCTCTAATTGTGGAAACGCTGTTTCCGGTGAAAATAGCTACCACTGCGACTTTCCGCTATAGCCCTAGTGGCCACTGGCCACCTGTCAGATGATGATGCAGCCAGGAGATGCTGCTGCTGGTAGGGAGGGTGGGACTGAAGGAGGCCATCCTTCCCCATGGGTGGCAGAGCCCAGCCACCCACAGTCCCTCTCTCCCTGCTTATGTTTTGCCCCACATGGCAGCAGGACCTGCTCCTTTGGTAGCAGCAGTGGTGAGCCCAGGTGTGCAGCATGTAGTACGAGCACCACCTCCAACTATGTGCCATGTTGGAACCCACCTGGGTGTCATGGGGGTGGGGGCAACCCTGAGGAAAATGCCCTTTCCGGCCGGGATCAACACCTCCCACACACCTCGCTGCCCCACGCACTGGCTCAGACTCTCCGTCTGGAAGGGTTCTCTCCATCTGGAAGGGTTCTCACTGGGAATAAATGCCCATCAGGATAGTGGATGGATCTATAGGCCTCACAGTGCCCAGGTCCTATCATCATAGGGCGCCAGGTGAGTATAATGAGCCTGAGTCCCAGTTGGACTTGTCCCACACACGTAACCCACACTGAGGGAAGGAGGAACTGGACACTGTGGGGGAATAGTGCCCGGAGGAGAAGGGAGGGGGTCCCAGGAGCACAGGGTAGGCACAAGGTACTAATACTCTCACAGGAGGGGGGAAATAGGGAAGAGCCTAGGGAGGAAGGGGAGAGGGACTCACACTCCATGCAGACACACCCCACACGCTTGCTAAGGCTTACTCACACTCAGGTCAGGGATGCCAAGCAGGGAGGTCAATCAGTCACCCTCTATCCTCAGATCAGCAATACTATCAAACTCTCCAAAATGTGCAAGGACTCAAACACAACACTTAGCTTCACTCAGGGGCCGGTCTCTGCTCAATCACCAGTGCCGAGTGCTTCTCGAAGATGGCTTTTGTCTCCAGTGCCCCACCCCCTGCGCACTCCCGCAAACGTGCATAACGGTGCACAGGGGGTGTGGTCTCCCTCTGCGTCTCACTGGATCCTGCCTCCTCCTGTTCCGCCCGCCGCTGCTCTGCGGGCATGTCTTGTGTGGGCGGGACTGCGCTCTGCGTCCCCGTGATGGGGGGAGCATGCCCGAGGGCCCCAGCACTGCTGCAGCTGGGCCTGGGGAAACCCCCCCCGCCTGTAGTGCCTCCATGGGGGGGTTGCGGCCCCGGCCGGGCTTGACACTGGGTAAGGAGGACCAGCTTATGGGCACTGTCTGGGATCAGCTCTGCCCAGGCAGAGCCACTTGTTGAAACCCTGTACCCCAGACACCAGTCAGGGGGAGCCAGGGAGGGATGCAAGTTCCTTGGACTGGGGATAGGGCAATGGTGCCCAGAGTCTGAGAGATCTGTTGCCACCAGCCACTCTTCACAGGCTTGATCCTGCTTCTGGCAGCCAGCAGGCACTGCTCCTGGTACTAAATTCTGCTTGTGTGTTCGATTCCTCTGCACAACCTGGGGCATGGGGTTAATGTGGCAGCTGCATGGGAGGCTGCATTTGTGTCCTGATCTCTCTGCCAACCCGATGGGTGACAGCTGCATTATCACTGCACAGGATGAGCAGGAGATCTAGCTGGTCACTGTCTCATATTTTCACGCAAGCTCATGATCCCAATTTATAGTAGATATACTTTGTCTGTATCATGGTCCGAGGCAAGACATACAGCTTGAGCCATTGTATCAGATGTAATTGGTGAAATGCACCCTTTGTCACAGCCGCCACCTGGACATCCAGGTGGAGCTGTGGGTCTAGGAGCACTCCGAGACTACAGACCTGAGATACCACGGAGGATGATGGGGACCATCACTCCTCCATCTTTTCCCACAGCCATCATTTCCATCTTTTTAGGATTCAACTTCAGGCAGCTTGCCCTCATCCAGTTTCCCACAGCTGACAGACACTGAGTAAGCACTGAGACTGTCTGGCCTGGGTCCGATGAAAAGGAGACACACAGTTGGGTGTCATCAGCATATTGAAGACACCTTACACCAAACCCTCTGACGACTTCCCCCAAAGGCTGCGTATACACGTTGAACAAGAGAGGGGATAAGATGGAACATTGTGGGACTCCACATGTGAGGTCCCAGGGAGAAAATGAACAATCACCCAGCACCACATGTTGAGTTCTCCCGGCCAGGAAAGAATGGCACCATTTGAGAACAGTCCTGCCCACTCTGGCTCAGTCCTGCAACCAAGTCATCATCAACCAAGGCAACAAGTGCAGTCTCAGTGCCATAACCCGGATGAAAGTCCGACTGTGAGGGATCTAGGAAACTGATTTGATCCAGATGCTCCTGAAGCTGACGAGCCACCACTCGCTCAATAACCTTTCCTAAAAAGGGAAGGTTAGAGACTGGCCCATAACTAGCCACAGCGCCAATGTCCAATGTTGATTTTTTTTTTAGCAGAGGCTGCACTACTGCCTCCTTAAGGCAGTCTGGCACTCTGCCCTCCCTAAAGGATGCATTGACTGGCCTTGACCAACCAGGACGGGCATGGGTCCAGTTCACAATAAGTGGCTCAAATAGCCCCCAGAACAACCTCCGCATCAGAGTGAGACATGCACTGAATTTCATCACATAAAACAGGATAAGACGGGGCTTCAACTGCTTCTGGTTCATCCACTGTCAAAAGTGTAGTGCCAAAACTGTGGTGGTCTTGAGTCATTTTATCCACAAAAAAAGTCCACAAATAAGTCACAGCAAGCATTAGATAGCTCTAAGTCTAGGTGAAAGGAGGCCGGACTAGAGCGGTCCACTTCAGCACGAGAATGACGCTACTGCCAATCTAACTGCCGCCCTTCTCGCTTCATTAGTCACAGTCCCTCATATACCATGGGGACCTCTGTTGTCAGTGATTCGGGAGTAGGGATGGGCGAACAGATCGTGGTTCAGGTTCGGCCATTCGGTTCAGTCCGGTTCGGTTCGTCTGTTCGGTTCATCCGTTCGGTGAGGTTGCCGCGTTTGAGTTCGGCTGTTCGGCTCAATCATGCTCGGTTCGGTTCAGGCGTTCGGAAAAATGCTCTCTGTGCAAGAAATGATGGCTCCAGACCCATGATGGTGGGTCCTGGGGCTAGAGTGGCAGCTTCTGGATATTGGCCACAGCCCTACCTGCCTGTAACTTGGCCTCAGAACCCTGATGGCGGGTCCTGGGGCTGGAGTGGCTGTTTCTTGATACGGTGGAACGACACCTCCTCTGTGCGAGGAATGATGGCCCCAGACCCATGATGGTGGGTCCTGCGGCTAGAGTGGCAGCTTCTAGATACATATTGGCCACAGCCCTCCCTGCCTGTAACTAGGCCCCACAACCCTGATAGTGGGTCCTGTGGCTGGAGTGGCTATTCCTTGCTGCGGTGGAATGACACTCCTCTGTGCGAGGAATGATGTCCCCACACCCATGAAAGTAGGTCCTGGGGCTAGAGTGGCAGCTTCTAGATACATATTAGCAAAAACCTCCCTGCCTGTAACTTGGCCCCAGAATGCTGATGGTGTTTCCTGGGGCTGGAGTGGCTGTTTCTTGGTGCGGTGCCGGTGGAATGACATTGCCTCTGTGTGAGGAATGATGGCCCCACACCCATGATGGTGGGTCCTGGAGCTAGAGTGGCAGCTTCTAGATACATATTAGTACATCCCTCCCTGCCTGTAGCTTGGCCCCAGAACCCTGGTGGTGGGTCCTGGGGATGGAGTGGCTGTTTCTTGATGTGGTGGAATGACACGTTTCTGTGGGAGGAATGATGGCCCCCCACCCATGATCGTGTGTCCTGGGACTAGAGTGGCAGCTTCTAGATACATATTGACCACAGACCTCCCTGCCTGTAACTTGGCCCCAGGTGGTGGGTCCTGGGGTTGGAGTGGCTGTTTCAACTCTCGGACCATAGTTGACTTATTAGTAACCGGCCTCGCGTTTACCAGCAGCAATCTAAGGCTAGGGGCCCTCTGATTAACAATCACCACACCATCTGTCTGGGAGCCATTAAGTGGAACAGGTATTAAACATCTGTCCTGTCTCATAGATGTAACATGCCTCCCGAAAGGACCATAATTCTCTGTCTGTCACAACCCCAATGGCCGTGGACCCCTCTCAGTCCACCCTGACCCCCCCAAAGGCTGATTTGCCAGTCCCTCAAGTGAGACTCCCCACCCTCCAACACCCCCTCTCCTCCCTTCTCACAGGAGGATATCCCTGCCTCTCAAAGGGGTTCTATCCCTTCCTCACACTGAGGGGGCCTTCCCCCCTTGCTAACCCAGTCCCACTGTCCTCCCCATCACTAGGAAGGAAACTCATCCCAGAACCCCCTCCACTTTAACCACCACCCCCTCTGCTGCTAACAACCCCACTGAAAAATCCCCCCCTCACCCTCTGGTCCCGCTAAGAACTGCACCCAAGAGCCCTTTAGCGCGTCCCTTAGGTGAGCTGCCTGTGGCACTGCCAGGTGGCAGTAGGGATGTGCAAACAGAATGCGGGTTGGATGTTTGGTTGTTTGGTTCGAAACCCGAGTTCAGGTTTGGTTGTTCGGTTTGGTGGAATGATTGATTTGGCCGAACTTGGCCAAACATTAGAAAATAGTGCTATCAATACCGATACCGATACTGAATTTGAAGATTTTTTTCAATATCATTTGGCCCTGAAACAACACCTAGTCTCCACCCCTGGTGCCCAGAAATCTGCTCCTCAGCTGCCTCCCCCTTCCAGTCACATCTTTCCCGCCCCAAAACTCATCCAAACTCACCCGAACATGGCCAAACTGTTTGGCCATTTTCGAGTTTGGTTCAGACGTTTGGTTCGGATGTCCGCACAGACCGAGTCCGGTCTGAACTCCAAACATCCAAACTGCATTCACACATCCCTAGGTGGCAGGCCACTTTTGGCCGTACCCAACCCGGAGGTCCCTGGCTGTGTGCCCTGGCCTTGCCCCCACTCCTCCACCAGGGTAGGAGAGGGGCTTGATGTTACCTGGGGCTGGGCAACACAGAGTCCTGAAGGATCCAGGCCCCTGATGGGGCTCCCAGCCACATGGGTTCTGGCGGCAGCAGCTGAAGCACCAGCAGCAGGTGGGTCCCTGGCAGTGGTGGTTCTACAGCCCTCTCCCCTCTGTCACGCCTGTCTCTGAATGGCACTGCATGTGCAATTTACCTGAATAACAAAAGACTTCAAGAGGGAAACTTCAAGTGCTTATAAAATTTGGACCCTTTATTAAATCTTACTTCAGTATGGCACAGATGATCCTGAAGGTCTGTGATATAATCCTTCCAAATTTCATGTAAAATGGATAGACAAAAAAAAAGTTACAGCCAGTAATGCATTTACAAATAGATGTTTTATAACATAATTTTCTTTATCCAATCCTTCTGAGATTTCACAGTCATAGTACCCTTAGGGAGGGGTATAACTTTGCAAAGTTTCATTCAAATTGGATAGGAGACAAAGATGATACGGCCAGGAATGTGCGCACAGATTTTTGTAAAATAAAGAATTTCAATTGCTTATGTAATTGTATGAATATCCTTGCTTGGGAGTATAATACTGCCAGGTTTCACCAAAATCAGATGTAAAACAAAAACTTTACAGTCAAAAATGGGTTTTTCAGGTATTTCCTATTAATTTGTAATAATAAAGCATTTTTTTTTTTTCATTAGTATGTTCTTTTGTTTTTGTTAATCAGTAACAAAATCTTCCATATTTCACTTTTGTTTCCGTTATTGGCCCCAGACCTGGCCCCAGGTCTATTGGCCTTCCGGCGTGTTTTTAAGACTTAGCTGTTCGCCCAGGCCTTTGGAGGGGAGGGTGGGATAGGGGGGTGGGTTATGGGTCTTAGTGGGTTTTAGTGATGTTTTATAAACTGTTGTGGGGTTGGTGTTTTTACTTTTGTTTTTATTATTATTGTGTTTTTATGATATTGTAAGCCACCGTGAGATGCCGTAGGCATGAGGGGGCGGCCAATAAATATAACGAAATAAATAAATAAATAATTATAATAACAAAAACAAAATGCACACTCCTAGTGGGCATCAGTCTCCACTGGCAGGGACTGAAGAAACCTGCCTTGTGCCCACCTTAATGAACACGTGAAGGTCCTTTACCATCTCCAATTTGATGCATGTGTACTACCACAAGAAATTTTGAAGGTTGATGGTAGTCCGGACCATTAGTCAAAAAAATCTGGGAGCCACTGATCTATAGTATATGCAGCTTATCACCCTCACTGAAGAGGCAACCTTAATAACGTGTCTCTAAATGAGTGCATTCAAGTTCTGTAATGCACAAAAGGCTGGAAAACGTGGCTCACACAATGAATGTCTGCTTTAAGCTTGCATTCTAATAAGGGTTCATGAATTATGGAGGCAACACAAGGAGAGCATTTGAAATGGTGTTTGCATCTGCTATGAGACTTAAAATGTAATGGATTTGTAAGTAATTAGCATGAGCTATTTACCACGCTGAGTTTATAGTGGAGGAGTAGCTGGATATAAAAATAAATATGATTGTAATGTGCATAAATTGCTCATTTCCTGCAGTATTATGTTGTGGGATTTTGGGGCAGAAAGAAAGAAAGAAAGAAAGAAAAAGCGGTGGTTAAGTAGACTATCCAAGCTGTCAGTGAGGATATTGAAATAATATGTGTGATCTTTTCCAAATATTCTTTTGTCATTTGCAGGATGACGGACTACTTGTGTCCTAGCTATGATGTGACCTAATGCGGCACATTCATAAGGTGACATGTCATGGCCATATTAATACACACTTGCTGTGTTCTGCTAATATAGGGAATCTCACCCAAAGATTCCTTCCCTCGTTTCGCCAGAGTGAAATTCTGTTCTTGTGACTAAGGCCGTTTTTAGACGATCGCGGTGGCACCCGCGCTTGTTTTTCAAAACTACAGGGAGGCGGGTTTACACGTGACACCACCGCTGCCGATTATGCGCATGTGTGGGCGACGTGCATCCATTTCCAGCTGCGTATGTCCACCCTCGATCGGCAACCCGGTCAGCTCGCAGCTGGAAATGGATGCGCGGCGCCCACACATGCCCATAATCGGCGGCATGTCACGTATAAACCCGCCACCCAGTAGTTTTGAAAAACAAGCGAGGACGCCGCCGCGATCATCTAAAAACGGCCTCAGACACAAAACCCAGTAATGAAGCTGTTGACTTTCTGCTCCAGGATTTGACATTGACTTTTCATGTGATTTTAAGCAAGTCAGTGGGTGTTTTTAGACACACATTTCTCCTGGATGTTTGCTGTAACATCCAGAACTTTGTGCGCCTAAATCACTCATCCAGTTCTTAAATATCTGGATCTTTGAACTTCTGCATGAAACTTTTCCCAGAACTTTTGTGTGTAAAAGGTTCTCCTGGTAAACTGCTTTGCTCCAGGCAGCTGTGGTCACTTGGTTTCCATGGCAGCCTATCACGTTTATAGCGGCGGCTACTTTAGGCTGACTCAGGGCAGTGTTTGTGTGAAGAATGCATCCATGAACTGCCTCAGGGAAATAGGCATTTTTAGAGACATATTAAATTTCCGGATGTTTCAATCATCTGGGTTTACAAGTCCACAAGTAAGTTCGGGATTCATTTTTCACACACACACTGCCCTGATGCAGTTCCTGGATGCATTCGTCACACAAACATTGCCCTGAGGCAGCCTCAACTAGCCACAGCTGTAGACGTGACAGGCTGCCATGGAAACCAAGTGACCACAGCTCCCTGGAGAAAAGCAGTTTACCAAGAGAACCTTTTACACACAAAAGTTCTGGGAGAAGTTTCACGCAGAAGTTCAAAGATCCTGATGTTTAAGATGTGGGTGAGTGATTTAGACACACAGAAAGTTTTGGATGTTACAGCAAACATCCAGGAGAAATGTGTGTCTAAAAACACCCAGTGTGTGTGTGAAAAATGAATCCGGAATTACTTGTGGACTTGTAAACCCAGAAGATTGAAACATCCAGAATTTTAATGTGTCTAAAAATGCCCAGTGAACCTTTCTGTACTGATCTCAAGTATTCAAAAATTTAAGAATGGGTCCCCAAAACAATATGACTGGTTCAAAATTTATTTATTTGAAAAATACAGTTTGGATACTTTTCATTTGTCTCCTGGAGGTTAGACTTTGATCATAGTCACAAGTTTTTCTCTGCAATCATTAGGGCAAAAAACTTAGGCCCTTTTTACATGGGGCTCTCCCTCTCGTGAATACACAGAAATCTGCATGTTCATGAGTGGGAGGTCCATGTGAAGGATGCGGCGAGCATGCACGGTGACAAGGAGTGTGTGCGGGCTTCCACCTAACATGCTTCCTAAGCACCCCACACTCATCCCCACACACGAAGCAACTAGAAAAAAAAATGGTTTCTCCATGTGTGGGGATGCGTGCGCACCCATATGCATGCCCCGCCCACCCACCGTACATGCACCAGCGCACCCACAGACTCCCTACTCTGCGGGGACCATATAAAAAAAGGTCATCTTAAATGAGAAATGGGGAACCCTTTTTTACCTCTGGCCCACACTAGCAATTTAAAATAGGCTAGAGCAACACAAAACATACAAAAGGTAGTGCTTGGGGTTCTCCTTAGCAAGCGGCTGCTTAGTAAGTGGCTCCTTAGAAGTGGCTGCTTAGCAAGAAGCAACAGTCCCCTCCTTATCTGCCTGTCACAGAAGCACGAGCCATAATTAACCACTTCCTATGTGGGGCAAGGAAGTATGGCTGAAAGTATACACGAATAGTAAGTATGGCTGAAACGAGAATCAATTTTGCTTCTCATGATCTATCTCACTGAAATCTTGACCCCCAGCACAAAATCTCATGATGTAAATTGCAAAAATGAATCTTTTTTTTAAAAAATCACTGCACATGCACTAATGGCTACCTCCACTTTGGAAAAGGGCAGCCGTCCTGCACATCTGTGTACATGCATGCATGAGCGGAACAGCTTCCCTTTTCCAAAATGGCAGTGAAAAATGGGCTATGGGTGCCCAATGCCTCAAAATGCCAGTATTACCCAAAGAATCTGACAAGCCCCAGCCGGGAGCACTGCAGATTCTGACACTGCAGTGCTCCAGCCGAGACCTGTCACTTCAAAGGCTACTCTTCCCCCCTCTCCCCCGGCACCGCTTACCTGAGATTAGGGATGTGCGAACACCGGGGGTTCGGTGTTTGGCCCGTTCGGGTTTCGGACCCCCCAAAACTATTTGGGTTCAGGCTGTTCATCCTGAACCTTTTCAGTTTCACCGAACCCATTCAGGGGGGTGGGGGGAACCCAGTTTTCCCTCCCCCCTCCAGGCTGCACGGGTGGAAGGGGTGCCGGAGCTCATCTCCCCCCCACCCAAAAAATGTTTAAACCCCCCCATCCCAGGGATCGCCCTACCTAGTGGCTACAGTCCTGGGTCTGGTGGAGGCAGTGGGTCCAGTTCTGGTGGCACTCTGGAGCACTTCAAGCCCCTTCTAGACATTCCAGGATCTGAAGGAGGGCTTCTGGCCCCTCCCAGAAGGCCTAGAAGAGGCCTGAAGCACTCCAGAGCACTGCCGGAGCTGGACCCGCCACTTCTGCTGCCGCAGGACCTGGGGTCAGAGCCACGGCTCCACAAGGTAGGTATATCCCTGGTGTAGTTTTTTTTTTTAAAAATTTTTACCAGGCTGGGCGGGGGGGGGGGAGAGGTGAGCCCCAACACCCCTTCCACCTGCGCAGACTGGAGGGGGGGAGGGAAAACCAGGTTCCCCCCTGTCCCCTGCCCAAATGGGTTTGAAACCAGACCTTTGTTCGTCCGGTTCAGGCGGGGGGCAGTTTGGGTTTGGGGTTTGGGTAAACACCCTGAGTTTGGGATGAACACCAAACCCCCAAACTCTGTTTGCACATCTCTACCTGAGATGCAATGTAGGCAGAAAGCACCAGCCAACCTTTGAAAGAGATCAGTCCCATCTGGGACTGCTGTGAAGGTGGGCTCCACAGCACTGTCAGTTGGTACTTGTCAGTTTCAAGAGTCTTCCCAGCCACAGCACCTATTAAAATGTTGTGTGAGGGGAACCCTGGCCCACCTTTGAAACTGCCAAGCCCCGGCTGGAGTGCTGTTGGACCAGACTCTGCAGTGGTCCCGGCTGGGGCTTGTCAGATTCTTTGGTTAATTTAAGGAAATTAAATTATTTACTTATATATCAACTTATACCCCACCCCTCCTGCAAAAGCAGGTCGGGGTGACTAACAATTTTAAAAAGAGTAACAATACAATAATATAAATATAACACACACAAAGCAATCATACTAATATAAAACAGCATGGGGGATGTAAAAAAAAAAAAAAACATAAAAAACCCTGCCACCCTAACCCACAACCCCCTTCCTTTCATGCATCTCCCTCACCCAAATCCTGGTGGAATAGCCAGGTCTTGAATTGCAGTTGAAAGGAGGAGAGGTCCAGGGCCATTTGGGCCTCTGCTGGGAGGGACTTACACAGCCTTGGTGTGACCGCCGAGAATGCCCTCCCCATTGTCGCATTGGCATTCTCAGGTAGCCTATTGGGTGCCTAATAGGTGAGGGAAGCCCTGGCCCACCTTTGAAGCTGCCAAGTTTTGAAACTGGCCCACCTTTGAAACTTCAGGTACTAATTTGAGTACACATTGCAGCTCTAAACTCTGGGTGTGCCTATTGTGATGAAATGTTGCTTTCCTAGTTATCTTTGCACCTTCTTCCAAATTTGTTGACATGAGTCTGTTGGGGTGAAAAGTGATTAAGGGGAATACACGCACACGCACACGCACACACCTTTTTTCCCTGAGGAAAACAGGCTAAAAACACCCCCTCAGATTCAGTCTTTTGGGTGCTGATGGTTTAAAGAACAGCCTTATTTATCGTGAGAAAAATATAATGGAAAGCTTAATTTATTAATACTAGTACAGTGTATGAAGACAGTAATTGGTAATGAAAGTGAAAAGTCAAATAAAAATAATAGCCTGATTCACCGATAAAATCAGTAGACTGAATATTGGTGTAATATAAAAAGGAGGTATTTTTAATACTCTTCCTCCACCTCACCCCGAATAACAACTTAAATACACACAGTGGGGTTTTCCAGCATTGGTGTAACTGTAAGTCAATGGCACACGGCCTATTGACTTGAAGGGAAACAGAATTAGGTCAATGCTGAATGTTTTTTGGAAATAAGGGTGCATTCTTAACATGTTCTATTCATTATGAAAAGGAATGGAGCCACATTCATATTCGTAACTAATGTTATTAAAATGGACAAATAAGCAAAAGTTTGCTTTCATCTGTTTTCTTTTAAAAATGAAAAAATAAAATAAAAATCTTTGCGCGTGCAGAATGGTCTGGCAGCCATTCTACACGTTCACAGTACTTAAAAAATAAATAAATTGAATTTTAAATTTTCTTTTAAAAAAAAAATCAGTGCATGAATGCAAAATTGCAGCAGGACCATTCTGTGCATGCGTGTACTTTCCAAAAAGGCATTGGCAGGGTCATTTTAGGGAAAAGGCTTTCCATTTAGAAAAAAACAACAACAACCCACCAAACAAAAATGGATGTTTTGTTTTTGAAAACCCATGAAAATAAAGGGCTTTTTGTAAATGAAAACTAATGGGGTGCCTTCTGCACACCTGTATTTGGAAATCCCATGCATAAAGTTTCAGAGCTGAATTCTGCTTCTGGACAGAGCTCTTGCTAACTTCTCTAAGACTTGCTTGTGCATGCACTTCCTTTAGGATGGAATGTGGCACGTAGGTTTTGAGTCTATTGAGGGCTGTAACATCAAATATCTTTCCTTGGTCCAGCAGGAACAAGCGAAGTGGCAGAGACAGCATGCTTAAGCCCCAAAGGAGTAAACGCTTGGTGCTGCTCTTCAGCGAAAACCTCTGAGTGACACCAACAGTGACACTGATAAAATCCTGAGGGAGCCAGTTTTATCCAGATCAGATCAGTTGTAAAAGGTGGCCATTTTGATGCAGACCCTATGCAGGAGAAGAAGCAGAAAAGCTGCAAAAAAAATAAAGACGTACCCCATTCCAGTCTTTCATCTCCTCACCCCAAAGTATTTATTTTATTGTATTTATTTATCCTGCCCATCCCTAAGGCTCAGGGCGGCTAACAAGTAAGGGGTGAGGGTGTAACTTTTCATTCCGGTGATCTACAGAATGAAAATACTAAAAGAAAAACATTAGGCTGTTTCATCTCTCTACATGACCCTACAAAGGGAAATAAGAACTGATGCCATATGGTTAACAGGAGATGGAACCTGTCTGGACCTGGACCTTGAGCTGTCCATTTTGGGGTTTCTGGAACAGTACCTCAGCCTGTAGCACCACTACTTCACCTTGCCACTAGTTTAGCCATTACCCCAGAAGGAGTATCCCATACCTACCCAGTCATCTATCTCTACCATGCCCCCAGCTCCTTGGAGACTTACCAGATAGTAGATACAGCTAGCTGGGAGAAACTGAGTAGAATTTAATCTCACTTTAAATCCCCATCATGCTCCTGTCCAGCCTTGTTCATACCCTTGCTCCTGATTTCCTTGCCTTGCCTCTTATGAAGCTCCACCCAACAAGGCCGTGTCCATTTCTTCTCTTGCTTTCAGCCTTACCTTTCCCATTGCTCCAGCTTTGCCTCTTGTCTCCGTCCCCTGATCCTGTTTCCCTGCTCCAGCCAGTCAGCTCATGCCTCTGCCCTGTCAAAACCCAGTAATTAAGCATTAGAATGGGTGACCCAAGTGCAGTGCACAGGCAAGCTCCTCATGCTTCATGGTTTTAGCTAAAGAATAATCAAGCCCTTTCTGAGGACCTTGGATTTGTTATCATTTGTGTTTCTTAGCCAGGATGATGTGGCCTGAAAGTCCAGTGTGGTCCAATACATAGCAGATGGCACATGGAACTGGAAGTCCTAAGTTTGAAGCCTGGTCTCCTTGGGTGGTGGACTGATGGGAAATGTAGTCTTCTAACAGGCCTCATCACCTGGCTTTGCAAGGGGATTGTTAAAATACTACAAATGCCAGCAGCTCCATTTGCAACTTCCTCTTATTCTGTCTTTCTGGGTGAAAACAGATGTGACAAGGGCCTGCTATGGCCCACTTGAACCAAAGACTTCCAGGAGCGTCTATTTGCAGGATTCCAGATGTGGGCTGTCTGCTTCCCCATCCCGGATAGGTCGCTGGCTCAGATGTGGTTCCCTACATGATTTCATGCCCACAGCCTGGGCCAAGGGCTGCCTGCCAACAGCGACCATAGCAAGCCCATGGACCTGTTAGCATCCCCATCCCCCACCAGGGATCAGGGGCTTCCATGACAGGCAGCCATGGCTGTCTGTCATGAATGGAAAATGAGCATTGTTGTGCCAATTTTTAAGAAGGGCTCCAGAGATAACCCACAAAACTCTTCCTCCCCCAATTAGTCTTCTCTGCATAATTTCCAAAGTATATACCCGATTATTATTGATTAAGTTGATGGGTTGGATTGAAACAGAGGGAATTATTGCAGAGGAGCAGGCATCGTGGGACGATAGATCATATATTTGTTCTGGATCATCTGATAGTGAAATATCTGAAATTAAAGCAGAAACTGTATGTGGCTTTTGTGGATCTTTCCACGGCCTTCGACCTGGTGGACCGAGAACGGTTGTGGGGAGAGATGGTCAGGCTGGGAATAGACCCTAGATTACTGCAATTAATTCGTTCCCTTTACTCAGATACGGTTCTGAGAGTAAGGATAAATAACAAGGGGACCTTATCAGTCAGGATTCCAACAACTCGAGGGGTAAGGCAAGGATGCTCTTTGGCACCTATTATTTTTAATATTTATGTTAACCCCATAATAGTGGCACTGAAGGATCAAGGGCGATTTATGGCTCCAAAGATATTAAATAAAAAATTGACAACATTGATGTATGCGGACGATACCGCTCTATTGTCTGTTTCCAGGTTAGGTTTATCTCATTTATTACAAGAGTTTGGGGAACAGTGTGGCAAGCTATCCCTGAAAGTCAATTTTTCAAAAACCAAAATAGTGTTTTTTGCCTCTAGATTCCAACCTAGGGCCTGGTTTATGGGGACTAATATGCTGGAGCAAGTGCCTAGCTATCGATATCTGAGAGTGATATTCTTCTATACGGGGAATTGGCAGAATCATGCCAAGGGCTTAAAAACCCAGATTGCCAGAGAATCCTCTTCATTCATTTGGTTTTTTTTATGGTAATGGAGGTGGTAATGTAAAAATAGCATTAAAAGTATTGCAGGCTAAATTCATCTCTAAAGTTATGGAGCGCAGGTCTGAGCAGTTAAGGCCGAGATAGCGGGGATAGTAGATCCTGCAATAAATGGTGTGCTAAGAACCCTCTTGGGAGTACCCAAATCTATGCCTATGGCAATGGTTAACCTGGAATTAGGTTGGCGTATGTGGCAGACTAAATTAGATGTAGCTACGATAGCCTATTGGCATAAGTTAATCCAACAGAAGGATTTAACATTAGCAGGTAGATGCCGCCTAGAAAAGGGAAAGGGAGCACATATAGATCTATGGTGGAAAGAGGTGCAGAAGAAGATGGTGGTGTTAGGATTCTCTGCAGATGGTTTGTGGCAGATCCCCAATGTAGCTATAAAAAAACTGGTCAGAAGAAGGGGGAGGGATATAGCATATCAGAATGAAAGGGCCGCTGCCGTTTCTGCCCAGGCTTCTCCCTGGTATAGGTTGATCATGCCGGGTATAGAAGGTGCCAGCTATGTGCAATCCTTATTCAATATCAACCTCAGGAGGGCTTTTACATCTATATGCCTCCAGACCTTTGAGTCTGAAGTGTGGAGGGGGTGTTATTTGGGGATTCCTTGGGTAGATCGAGTTTGTTTATGTGGGCAAGCAGTGGAAGAGGTATTTCATGTGCTCTTTGAATGCCCTATATATGAAGTCCCACGGTTGCACCTGGCTCATAAGATACAAATACATCAAGAGGCTCATAGGAGGCAAAAATTTATCATCTTATTTGAGGATAAAAACTGTGAGCGATCAGAGATGGCGGCAATTTTTGCTTGGGAGATGACCAAATTGAGGAAATTATATACCTATAATATCATCTCCGAAAAAGGTTATGATGGGGGGGGGGGGGGGCTTGAGAGTATATTGAATAATCTCTGTAGTTATCAAGGTGGTCGTTAGGTTGGTTTTTTGATTTATTTAATTTATTAAAAGTGTAGGATTATGGTTGTTGTTATGGAGGATACTCAATACTATGAACTAAGTTGGGAATAGTTACATTATATATTGATTATTGTTAATAGTTATAGCTACATTTTTATGGAGATTTTATGTTGTATAAGATGTTTTAAACTTTATATAAGGGTATTGGGTTGTATTTATTTATTATTATTATATTTTATGTATTGGCCATGGCGGAAGCCAGTGTCTAATAAAAAGATTCAGATTCAGGCTGCCTGTCACAGCAGGGGGGTGGGACTCTAACTTCCAGTTCCATGTGCAGCCTGCCCACCAAACTGTTCATTCCCCCGCTGGGTAGGGTGGAGGACTTGCTGGACTCAGGGGTGGCCCCTCTCTCTGGACTGTGTGGGGTGTGCATGGCATTTTCGTTATTACAATAACGATAACAAAAATTGTTGTTCTCATTTGTTATTGCAATAACGAAAACGACAACCAAGAATGACAGCGATAACAAAAATTACAACAGAGAATAGTGAAAACAACGAAGAATACAGATAATGGTAACAATAACGATAACAAAAATGATAACAAAATAATAAAAAAGAAAACAAGAAACAAAAATGAGAAACAAAACGACAATGTTGTTATCGTTGTTGTTATTATTAGTGCTGTGGCAGTTGGGTTTTGGAAGGGAAATGTGGAGAGAGTAGGGGGATCAGACATCTCAGAGTCTTAACAGGGTTGAACACTTGAACTGTGTCCGTGTTTGGAGGGTCGAGCAGCTCAGCAGTATCTGATGGATGTATCACTGGCCAATGAGTAGAACAAGCAGGCCCCAGCAGTCTCACGGCACTCTGTGATTGCTCACTGTCTGCTGCCTGCCACAACCAATCAGGGGGCACTGCAACTCTTTATAATGGGAGGGCCAGGTGTATTCTCTCTGTTCTGTGAGATCTCGGCTTGTCAGGTTGAATTTACAGAACTGTGGTGCATGCACACAAAAAATCCTCCCACCATAGCCCTCATTGTATTACCACCAATACATTTCCTTCCTCATACCCTACTTTTTACCTTCTCCCTTTCCCTGCCCTTCTCCCCCCTGTACATTATATATAGATAGGTAGTATAGATTAGACATATAGATTAGAATATTTATATAGATAATTGATTAGATAATAGATAGCTTTCCTTTCCCCTGTGTGCCTCAGATTTAGATAGATATTAGCTGTTTACGGGAATTGATAACGATACCGATACCAAAAATAAAATCTTCATTTGAAACGATACCGATATCAATAACAATACTGATGAATAGCGATATCAAAAACGATAACAAAAACGATAAAATAACAATAACAAAAATGAAAACAACATTGTTGTTAATAACAATTTTAAAAATGACATATTTGAATAACGAAAACAAAAATGACATGGGCACCTGGTGCACACACCCCTACTGTGTAAGCTGCACGTATGTTTTAGCCCCCCTCTCTCTGTTTAGGCATTCTACTCCTGTGATCCCAGCCAGGACCCCACACCATGACGGATTGCCAGACACTGGTAGGAGATTGCTCCCCACAATGTGTTGCCCACTTCCTGCCCAGTCTTCCCTATGCTGGCTGCCCCTCCATGGACTTCATCATGCCGCCTGTCAGCTGCCTCTGTTCCCCTCCCCGGGTGGGTGGGCGGGCTCCCTGCTCCCCAGGGAGCAGGTAAACAGAGCAAGGCTTTAATAGTTTTTAACTCTGTTGGCTAATACAGCAGGCATGCTGTTAGCCTGTATTTGGTTAGTCACAGGGCTATCCACGAGGACTGTGCAATTGAATTTGTATAATTTTAATTACGAAAATGAATGGAGCCTTATTCATTGTTGTGACTAATGTTGCATAAATGGATGAAAAAAGGAATTATTTTTGTTTGCTTTCATCCATTTAAATTTTTTTCCATTTAATTTATTAAAAATAATAGCAACAATTAAAAAATCACTGTGCATGCACAAAACGGCTCCAGGGGCCAATCTGCACATGTTCAGTCCTTTTTCAAAATGACGCCACAGCATTGGTAGCAGGCAAACAAATCAGGGACCAAAAATAATTATATATAACAGACCTAGCCAAGCAACCAACATGACAAAATAATGGTCTGTAAAAAAAAAAAACAAGTATATGCACCAGATATTTAATGGGAAAACAGTAAGTGGTATGCTGGCATCAGTGTAAAAGCAGAAAAACACTGGTACAATGCATGGAAAGGTAGATTAAAAGTCCAAATTGATTATTCTGCAGAGAATATAATCACCAAAGCGTTTCGAATGAGCTTCTTCGATGCTTCAAAGGTTTTTCACCCAGATGGCTTGACCATATGAAAAATGAACAATCATTGGACAACAACAAACAATTATAAAGAGGGGTATATGATTGAAAACCTGCAGATAAATGAAAAACTTGGGGGGGGGGACCCCTTATCTATCGACGATGCACAGTAAGCAAAAACAAAAAAAAACAAAATCCCAAGGACATGTAGTTTCCTTTGGAACCTAAAAAATAAATATATTTATAATGCCAAGTGTGAAAAATCTTTGTATAAGGGAATTTGCTATATAAACTTAGTTAAACATTTTTTTAAAAATGAATAATTAGAATATGGTTTCTTCATATATACTACCAAAAACAAGAATAACCAAAAAGTTACTCCCAAAAACTTTAATAGCCAATGGAGACCATGATCCAGCTCATCCCTACCACCAGTGTAAGGGTCCTTGTGCTAGCAGTAGGGCCGAGGGGTACCAAACTACCGGGAGCGTGTGTGTGTGTGTGTATGAGAGAGAGAGAGAGAGAGAGCGCTGGCAAAAGTAGGATTCTGCCAATCAGATGGCCACATCCCCTCTGACAGAGTAATGGCCACGCCCCCACACTGGCAGTAGGGAAGGAGGCATAGCCTACAGAAGGGGTTCCTTACCCTTTGGATATGGCCCACCAGGACGGGGGACACCACACCCATCCACTATACATGTTGCAGGGCTGAAGGGCCCTATGGGTGCCGTATAAAATGTATAGCATGTAACATGTAAGGCAGGTCAAGTTCACAGGTCTGGCTTACAAATATGAGGACTTACATAAGAATATCAAGGATATAAAATATTTTTAAAAATTAAAATGTGTATTTTTGGTTAAACAAAGAAAAGTAAAAGTGAAAATTATCACAAAGAATTACTTTTGATAATACTGCCAATGTTACAGACAGTGATGAGGATTCTAGTACTAGTGAATTATCATCAACTGACTCAGATGTTTCTTTGGGTCTGTCAAATAGTTTTTTTAGGAAAAGGAATTGTGAAGAAAAAAGGACCCTCCACACAGCGTTACACCAAAAGAAGAGGGAGGCATTTCAATGAGTTGTTAATCTACGAGATACATCTTTAACTATTGAGGAAGAAAGGGTTCTGAATAAAGGACTTTCCTTTGTTCCAACACCAGTGTATGATCTTTTTTCTATGAAAATTGAATTACATAAATTTATCAGACTTTTGAGATTGAAAGAATTCTTTAAAAATCATATTTCATCTGAAGAAATGAGTATTTTCTGGGGGAAATCCACCTTCATTCCACCAGGTAACATTAGTTCTGATATTCAAGTCTTTGGGAATTTAGTATTGAGAGATCTTGAACATCTAGAGAAAAGTCATATCCATGTTAGACTACGAAAGAGAGGGACATCCTCTACTTGATGACAACAGTATAATTATTTAACAATTATAAAACCAACAAGGGTGGAGCCATAGTGATTATGAAAGAGAGACTTTGAAACATGTTAGAGAGTCTATTTTTTATAAAGAATGTTATGATGATCCCACTCAGACTTCATTGAGAGAGATTTCAACTATGGCCATTAATACATGGACATGGGTGTGGGGAGGGGTGTCTTGACAGAGTGGGGGGAGGTGTGTGTGTGTGTGTCGGTACACACACCCATCTCCACCCACGGAGTCTCCTCTGTTTTANCCCCATCCCCCACCAGGGATCAGGGGCTTCCATGACAGGCAGCCATGGCTGTCTGTCATGAATGGAAAATGAGCATTGTTGTGCCAATTTTTAAGAAGGGCTCCAGAGATAACCCACAAAACTATCGCCCAATTAGTCTTCTCTGCATAATTTCCAAAGTATATACTCGATTATTATTGATTAAGTTGATGGGTTGGATTGAAACAGAGGGAATTATTGCAGAGGAGCAGGCATCGTGGGGCGATAGATCATATATTTGTTCTGGATCATCTGATAGTGAAATATCTGAAATTAAAGCAGAAACTGTATGTGGCTTTTGTGGATCTTTCCACGGCCTTCGACCTGGTGGACCGAGAACGGTTGTGGGGAGAGATGGTCAGGCTGGGAATAGACCCTAGATTACTGCAATTAATTCGTTCCCTTTACTCAGATACGGTTCTGAGAGTAAGGATAAATAACAAGGGGACCTTATCAGTCAGGATTCCAACAACTCGAGGGGTAAGGCAAGGATGCAATTTGGCACCTATTATTTTTAATATTTATGTTAACCCCATAATAGTGGCACTGAAGGATCAAGGGCGATTTATGGCTCCAAAGATATTAAATAAAAAATTGACAACATTGATGTATGCGGACGATACCGCTCTATTGTCTGTTTCCAGGTTAGGTTTATCTCATTTATTACAAGAGTTTGGGGAACAGTGTGGCAAGCTATCCCTGAAAGTCAATTTTTCAAAAACCAAAATAGTGTTTTTTGCCTCTAGATTCCAACCTAGGGCCTGGTTTATGGGGACTAATATGCTGGAGCAAGTGCCTAGCTATCGATATCTGAGAGTGATATTCTTCTATACGGGGAATTGGCAGAATCATGCCAAGGGCTTAAAAACCCAGATTGCCAGAGAATCCTCTTCATTCATTTGGTTTTTTTTATGGTAATGGAGGTGGTAATGTAAAAATAGCATTAAAAGTATTGCAGGCTAAATTCATCTCTAAAGTTATGGAGCGCAGGTCTGAGCAGTTAAGGCCGAGATAGCGGGGATAGTAGATCCTGCAATAAATGGTGTGCTAAGAACCCTCTTGGGAGTACCCAAATCTATGCCTATGGCAATGGTTAACCTGGAATTAGGTTGGCGTATGTGGCAGACTAAATTAGATGTAGCTACGATAGCCTATTGGCATAAGTTAATCCAACAGAAGGATTTAACATTAGCAGGTAAATGCCGCCTAGAAAAGGGAAAGGGAGCACATATAGATCTATGGTGGAAAGAGGTGCAGAAGAAGATGGTGGTGTTAGGATTCTCTGCAGATGGTTTGCGGCAGATCCCCAATGTAGCTATAAAAAAACTGGTCAGAAGAAGGGGGAGGGATATAGCATATTAGAATGAAAGGGCCGCTGCCGTTTCTGCCCAGGCTTCTCCCTGGTATAGGTTGATCATGCCGGGTATAGAAGGTGCCAGCTATGTGCAATCCTTATTCAATATCAACCTCAGGAGGGCTTTTACATCTATATGCCTCCAGACCTTTGAGTCTGAAGTGTGGAGGGGGCGTTATTTGGGGATTCCTTGGGTAGATCGAGTTTGTTTATGTGGGCAAGCAGTGGAAGAGGTATTTCATGTGCTCTTTGAATGCCCTATATATGAAGTCCCACGGTTGCACCTGGCTCATAAGATACAAATACATCAAGAGGCTCATAGGAGGCAAACATTTATCATCTTATTTGAGGATACAAACTGTGAGCGATCAGAGATGGCGGCAATTTTTGCTTGGGAGATGACCAAATTGAGGAAATTATATACCTATAATATCANAGGGTTGAACACTTGAACTGTGTCCGTGTTTGGAGGGTCGAGCAGCTCAGCAGTATCTGATGGATGTATCACTGGCCAATGAGTAGAACAAGCAGGCCCCAGCAGTCTCACGGCACTCTGTGATTGCTCACTGTCTGCTGCCTGCCACAACCAATCAGGGGGCACTGCAACTCTTTATAATGGGAGGGCCAGGTGTATTCTCTCTGTTCTGTGAGATCTCGGCTTGTCAGGTTGAATTTACAGAACTGTGGTGCGTGCACACAAAAAATCCTCCCACCATAGCCCTCATTGTATTACCACCAATACATTTCCTTCCTCATACCCTACTTTTTACCTTCTCCCTTTCCCTGCCCTTCTCCCCCCTGTACATTATATATAGATAGGTAGTATAGATTAGACATATAGATTAGAATAGTTATATAGATAATTGATTAGATAATAGATAGCTTTCCTTTCCCCTGTCTGCCTCAGATTTAGATAGATATTAGCTGTTTACGGGAATTGATAACGATACCGATACCAAAAATAAAATCTTCATTTGAAACGATACCGATATCAATAACAATACTGATGAATAGCGATATCAAAAACGATAACAAAAACGATAACAAAATGATAACAATAACAAAAATGAAAACAACATTGTTGTTAATAACAATTTTAAAAATGACATATTTGAATAACGAAAACAAAAATGACATGGGCACCTGGTGCACACACCCCTACTGTGTAAGCTGCACGTATGTTTTAGCCCCCCTCTCTCTGTTTAGGCATTCTACTCCTGTGATCCCAGCCAGGACCCACGCCATGACGGATTGCCAGACACTGGTAGGAGATTGCTCCCCACAATGTGTTGCCCACTTCCTGCCCAGTCTTCCCTATGCTGGCTGCCCCTCCATGGACTTCATCATGCCGCCTGTCAGCTGCCTCTGTTCCCCTCCCCGGGTGGGTGGGCGGGCTCCCTGCTCCCCAGGGAGCAGGTAAACAGAGCAAGGCTTTAATAGTTTTTAACTCTGTTGGCTAATACAGCAGGCATGCTGTTAGCCTGTATTTGGTTAGTCACAGGGCTATCCACGAGGACTGTGCAATTGAATTTGTATAATTTTAATTACGAAAATGAATGGAGCCTTATTCATTGTTGTGACTAATGTTGCATAAATGGATGAAAAAAGGAATTATTTTTGTATGCTTTCATCCATTTAAATTTTTTTCCATTTAATTTATTAAAAATAATAGCAACAATTAAAAAATCACTGTGCATGCACAAAACGGCTCCAGGGGCCAATCTGCACATGTTCAGTCCTTTTTCAAAATGACGCCACAGCATTGGTAGCAGGCAAACAAATCAGGGACCAAAAATAATTATATATAACAGACCTAGCCAAGCAACCAACATGACAAAATAATGGTCTGTAAAAAAAAAAAACAAGTATATGCACCAGATATTTAATGGGAAAACAGTAAGTGGTATGCTGGCATCAGTGTAAAAGCAGAAAAACACTGGTACAATGCATGGAAAGGTAGATTAAAAGTCCAAATTGATTATTCTGCAGAGAATATAATCACCAAAGCGTTTCGAATGAGCTTCTTCGATGCTTCAAAGGTTTTTCACCCAGATGGCTTGACCATATGAAAAATGAACAATCATTGGACAA
>QEPC01008636.1:26259-38052 GCA_003113815.1 Sphenodon punctatus | reverse complement strand
AAGTTTCATTTCAGTACAAAACTGAAATGAAACTTAAAGCAATCTAAAAATCCTACTCAATGCCTGCTGTTCAGGAACAGTGACTAGCTCAGAAGGTGTTGGGAAGGGGGGAGGCAGATAATAAGTTTAGTTTCTTGCAAGCTTCTCCACCCCTGGTGCCTGGAAGTCTGCTCCGTCCTCAGCGACTGACTACACCTCCCTGTCATGTTTGACCTTCCAGTGAACATTTTTTTGCCACCCAAACTCACCCGAACGTGATCAGAACTGACCGAACTGTTCGGCCATTTCACTGTTCAGTGTTCGGTTTGTTTGGTATGTTTGCATTCGTGTTCGTGTTTGGTCATCCGAACAGGCCAAACAGAACTCCGAACTTCCAAACCGCTTTCGCCCATCCCTATCAGGGGATGAAACAGGTTTTTTTTTCTTCCTTGTATCCTCTCTTCTCCTCTCTCTGTTCTCCATCTTGTCCCATGCAGTCTGTACAGTATGGAAGCATGTCTTCTGAGTTCTTAGTAAGGTTCTGTTTTGAAGAAACTTCTGCTGTGTGTTATTCAACAGAAAGCTAACTCTACAATAGAGTGGAACTAAAGAAATTAGTTCCCTCTTAAATCTTTATCTAATCTGGACTAAGGAGAGGCTCAGTAATGCTGGACAGAGTCAAAATAGCCAACATGGAGACACTAGAAACTCAGCTTATAATACAGGCTTTTCAGCTTGTGTATTATACCGTATTAGCACTCTTTCCTACAACTCTGCCCAACGGCCACATCACATCCTGCTGAAAGTCTCCACCATCTGTCTCAGCCTACAAGTAGCATGCAGAATGAACAGTCCTTGAACTGTTTCTCATGCAGGGACCAAAAATGTCTCTGGCCACTGAAGTATAAATAGGGGAAAGATGAAGGGAACCCATTATCTCTTATCTTTTCCCCTGAGTTTGGGCCACGAGGGATGGAGCATTTAGTCACAGGATCTGAAACTAAGTAGGATTCTAAACAACATGTCACTCTGCTCCCAGTACAATCTCCCAGAAGATACATGAGTGGGTGAAGTCACTGCAACTTTGGGGAGCCATGGTCATAGTGGGGAGGCGTTATACTCAAGGGGAAGGACTGGTTCAACTCCAGACCTCTTTGGATTATTATTACTGTTTTCTTTTTTTCAATAAATGAAATGATGGATGGTAGAAGACTCCTTGCACCTCCCCACATGCTTCCTGGACCACAGACAGTATGACCCTGAATAAAATAGCTGTAGTTAATATCACTATTTTATTGTGTTTTATGGGTGATATACTATGGGAGAGGGCAGCAAGGGGAGAGTGGACGGGTGAGTTTTTGAGGAATGGGAGAGAGGGGTGTGGCCTAGGGAGAAGACAATGGTTAGATTTCCCTGAGAGAGAGATGCTGGGTTGGGTGGGGATAGGGCAGGAAAAATTTGGGGCTAAAACAAGCAGTTAAATTCCATTATATCGGGAACTGGGATCAATTTCTCTGCCATTTCTAGATACTGATGCGATTTCTCTAATCTCACAATACCACACGATACCATCCCGATTTACCAACTTCCCACTTACCATTTACTGCATAACATGTATTGTTCATTTACCACTTACCACATTGCTGAGGGTACCGTTTTACTTTCGGGTTTGTTGTTTCCACATTTCTGAACCAAACACTGTGTGAATAGTCCATTCCTTAACTTTTCCCCAGTGCCCCTTAGCCTCCACTCCAGTGCCTCCAATCAGAATTGTTGTTCTTTGCTTTGACCAATCTACAACTGGATTTCAATTTAGTAAAGGAATCTGTGTACCAGCCAATGTGTGGCAAGGACGTACAAGAGAAAATGGAGTGTGAGAAATGTTGTATTGTGTTGGTATTACTACTTGGGATTTGAAATGGACAGCAAAGCAGTAAATAACAAAGCAGTAAATGGCAAAGTAGTAAAAGGGATTCCAATAAGCGGAAACTTTGTAAATCAAGAAATAAATATTGGCCTAGACATTACCAAGTAGTAGGGCTGAAATAGGTTTTCGAGCCCCTCGAGAATCTTGGCGAGAATGGGGTTATTGCTGAGATTCTCTGGTTTGGAAATCTCATGAGAATCAGCGCTGTCACCACCATTCCCACAAGAGTCTCAAATGGCTCCCCAAAATGGTCTGTGCATGCACAAAATGGCCACCAGGGGGCACACATGTGCAGAATGGCCCCAGTGGTCATGAAAAGTGTTTGGGGGTTTTCGATAATCTCACAAGATTTTTAAGAAACCGCAAATGTTCGGTGCATGCGCAAAATAGCTGCTTGAGCCGCACATACATAGAATGGCTGTGGCAACCAGTTTACGCATGTGCAGGATATTTTTTGAGTTTTTTGAGAGTTTCACGAGATTCTTGAAAACCCTGTTGAGAATGTGCGAGATCTGACCTGGGGTTTGAGAATCTCGCCTGTTCTCCAAAGAATTTTATCACATTCTGGTTGCACCCCAATAGAGTACCAAGAGGTTCTTGATTTAACTAAGACTGTATCAGGAACTGGGATTTAGATGAGACCTCCCATTATGGTGAAATCTCATTTCATCCCTGGTTGAAACCAATCCACCATGGTGGTGGGAGCTCGGGGAAGGAACTCTTCTTCCTCTTCCTCACATTCTTTTGATTTCGTTTTGTTGTTGTTTTTATTTTTGTTTTATTTTATTAAAAAGAATTTTTCAAATATTTTTTTTTTTACTGTGCATGTGCAAAATGGCCACTGGGGCTGTTCTCTGCATCCTTTTCCAAAATGGCACCAGCAACATTGGCGTCCTTTTGGAAAAGGGCCACACATGTGCAGAATGGTCCTGACAGTCATTTTTCCACATGCACAGTGATTTTTTTAAAAAAGATATGTTTAATAAAATAAAATGAAAAAATTAATAAAAGCGGTAGAGTCCTTTAAAAAAAAAACAACCCTCCCCCCCCCAAATAAACATGTTTTTGGAGACAAAAACAAAAACGAATTATATGCCTTCTGCACATTCTTAGGGATCATACTGTTGGGGAGGTTAAAGATGTAATAGCTTGTATAACTAAAGTGCTTGTAGAGTGTTTATGCCACCCAAAGATAATTGGGATTGCAATAGTTGGTGGTAGGATATGGGAGTCTCAAGTGTTTCTATGCGCGCATGCCTTTAAACTGGAAACAGTGATAGCCATGGAAACACTATTTTGCATCACACTTCTATCACTGGTCTATTATGGTGCAGGATTGAAGCGATGTGTTACACACTATAATGAATGGTTTACAGCTCTCATCTAGCTGTAAAAAGGGGGGAGATAATTGGCATTACATAAAGCAGCTGCTAGGTGCATTTATTTGCTGTCACTTCCACTTTCAATTGCCACGGCTGCATTTAAAGGTGAAGCCTTTATCTCTCTCCCTTTGCTGCCGCCTGCCATTTTTAGATGATAGGTTAAAACAGAAGTCCTGAGTGCTTGTGGTCAAGAAAAATCTCATACACCAGTCAAGAAAATCTCAGAAGCCTTCTCCACTGATGTCATTGTCAAAACTTCTACCGAAGAGTAGGGGGAATGGGCTTAAATGTCATCATAGGTAGATCTGTTTGGGTTAAGTATTAGGCAAAACTTCCTAACTGTAAGAGCAACTGGGCAATGAAAGAGGTTGCCTAGGAAGACTGCTGCAATTTCCAGCAATCAGGAGACATAGTTTACACATCCAGGCAGGCCAATTATCATCACAGTCCCATCCTGCAGCACTGTGACAGAGGACATAAGAGAGTCTCTATTGGCTCTTTTCTAAACAGATGCTTCTGACTTCCCAGTAACAAGTGGGGGAGAGATGTTGGAATGGTCACAGCACAGAATGCGGATATTCTGTTGACATTTCTGCAGGCCAATTGGCATCACAAACCGATCTTATTATACCACATTAGGTGTTTTTACACACACGTTTCTCCTGCATGTTTGCTGTTACATCCTGAACTTTCTGTGTGTCTAAATCACTCACCCAGATCTTATACATTCGGATCTTTGAACTTCTGCGTAGAACTTCTCCCAAAACGTTTCTGTGTAAAAAGTTCTCCTGGTAAACAGCTGTGGTCACTTGGTTTCCGTGGAAGTCTGTCACAACTACAGCTGTGGCTACTTTAGTCTGCCTCAGGGCAGTGTTTGTGTGAAGAATGTATCCAGGAACTGCCTTAGGACAGTGTGTGTGTGAAAAATAAATCAGAAACTTACTTGTGGACTTGTAAATCCAGAAGACTGAAAAATCATTAACTTTAACGTGTGTGTAAAAATGCTCAGTGACATGTAAGGGAATCCCTGGCATAGGCTCCTTCTCTGCATATTCTGTACAGGCATATACAACTGGGACCTTTATCGAATCTTTCTGATATTTGGCAGAGATGATTGTGAAGGTATGATATAGATCCCTGCCAAATTTCTTGTACACTGGTTGGACTACATAGATGTTACAGTTCGACATACATGTATAAGTTAATTGCTTATACCACCAGGACCATTTATCCTAATCGTTCTGAAGGTTGGCAGAGATATTAAATATGGGAAGGAGTATAAATTTGCCAAGTTTCATCTACATTAAGTGTGAGGCAAAGAAATTACACCTAAGAATGTATAAGAAGCGTTTTGCAAAATAAAATAAAGACATCAATTTCAAGAAGTAGTTGTATTATCTAATCATTTTGGAATTAGGTACACATAATGCCTATCATTGAAGGTATATTCCCAACAAGTTTCAGTCCAATATAGTGAAAAACAAAAATATTACAGCTGAAAATGTGTTTTCATTTGAAACCAATGGAAAACAAAAGCAAAAACAAAAACGACAATTTGATATTTATGAAAAATAAAATGACATTTAAATAACAAAAAACAAAAATGAAAACAACATGGACCCCTGGTTCACACCTCTTATCATCAGGCATCACCAATTGAAACTGATCCCACAAACATTAGCCAGACAGGGCATTCCTAACCTCTGGTTCTGCCACTGCACCTGAAAAGGTAGAGTCGAAGTTGTGTTCAATGTGAGAAATATTTGTCTGTAAAATATTCCATAAACATGTCACAGCAAACCCTGGATGACTCCAAGTCCAGGTGGAGACAGGCTGGACTGACTAGACCCCTCACCGTCTTGAAAAGCTCTTCCGGACTCGACTTCACAGATGCTATGATGACAGCAAAGAAACTTTTCTTTGTTGTCCGTACAGCCATGCCATAGGTCTTCTGTGGCCAAGAAGACATGTTGAGAAGAAGACCCAGAAGACATGTTGAGTCAGGAGCTAGGAGTCAGAAGTTTCAGGTGGACCAAAAATTAAGAGTTGAGACAGCAGAGCCGAGTCAAGTGCCAAAATCTTGGACAGAATTAGAAGGCAAGAACCTATGTGTCAAGATCTGAGGCTGGAGCATAAGATAAAGGCAGGAAGAAAGTGAATCCTGTATTACTCAGAGTCTTCCTGTTTGCCCTTTATATGACCCCAGGTGTCCAATGGAGGAACAGGATGTGTCAGCCACATGTGCTGGGAACATGGGTGCATTTGGTGACGAGGTAAGGATTTCTAGCACAAGTTACCCTCCGCTCTCCCTCAGAGTGGAGTGAACTTAGCACCACTCCCCTACCCCTTGGGAGGAAGGAGCAAGCAAATAGCTGCTCAGGTGGGAGGTTGGGTGGGATGGGTTGCCCTGGCAATGCTGCATTAAGGCTTGATCAAAGCCTCACAATGTAGGGCTTTGTGGGCACCATCTTAGATTTGTCCAGCCTCCTTTGGCATTCGTGGCTTGCCAGGGAAATGTCTAGGATGCATGAACCCACCCACCTGCTCGCTTTGCAGTACTGTGAGTGAAAACAGATTGCCAACTTGGGGTCAGGAAGGAATTTTTTTCGAGAAGCTCTGACTGACCCTAACTATTTTTTTTTCATGTGTTCTTCTGCCTCAAATTCACAGTGACAACCCACTGACATGATTAGCAGGAATGCATAAATGATAAACAACAGAAGACACATCACAGACAAATAATATTCAGCCTTTGATTACAGCACTCCAAAAGCCTTTGAACAGAATGTTTTGCATAAATCACAACTACTAAAAACATCATCTCCCTCACTAGTTTGGCAGGTCAAATGCTGTCCAGATACCTGTTTCAGGATGCTTTGGGCTCTGGGCAAATGTACATTATCATGGTACCATTAAACAGTTAAGCAATTGGCAACCATTCAATTTTAGGTAACCAATCTGCAGCAACAATGATCAGCTGCTGAGAGGTCTGCATTTCTTATTGAACAATTTGACCAATTAACCAATTTACCACATTACCACTTTGCACTGTTGTTTACCATGTTACCACATTGCTGCTGCATGGTGACTGACAAGTCCATTTGCCATAACCACTTTCCTCTTTACCCTCCAGATCATGGTTTCACTCAGTTTTGCATTTAATACCTGGTTCAAATCTGGTGGATGCCACTTCACTATTTGTCCAGAAGTAAACTGGAATTGACGGATTGCAGACAAATATTGAATCAGTTATGTGGTAAATTCCTTATGCATTAATGGCTAAATGGTATTAAGTGGTATTTCAGTTAATTGGTTAACTGCAGAAGTGTGCAGTTACCAATTGATTAACTGATTACAGTTATCCAGAATTGTGGTTATTAACTGAGGTTATGGAATTAACTATCCGTTTCAGCTTTAGGTTCAATATTGTTTTATTCTTAATAAATGGGGGGAGGGGAGTTAATGTAGAGGGCTTGGAGTGTTGGGTTATGGTGAGTGGGCGGGTGGGTGGGCAGGAATGCCAGTGAGGGATGGAGTACAGGCATGGGATTTGGGGGATGAGAGGGAACTTTCCCAGGTGAGAGGCAGGAGAGTGAGAATGCGATTTATATTCATGTATGAAATGGAGGTGGAATTTTATAGGATTATGTTATATTATCTGTATTATAGATTAGATATTGTATTTGATATATTAGAACCTTTGTAGGACACAGGCAGAAACAGATGTGACAGGCACGTGGGGTCGGGAAACACTGGCAGACATGGTCTGGAATGGGTTGGACCACGTACCTAACATGCCAGGACTGCTAGGGAGAGCAAGGAGATGCACAAATGTGTGTCTGACTAGCCCTGCCCTCATGCTGTACTTGGATCTTCATCCCCCTCCATGACAGGCAGCCATAGTGGCCAATGACGGTCAGCCATGGCGGCTGGCCATGGTGGACCCGATCCAGGCAGTGTCTACCGGGACACAGCAGATGTGATAGCCCACTGTGTCCGGAATGGACAGACCTTAGCCCCAGCTACTGTCTCTTATACACATCTAGATGTGTATAAGAGACAGGTCTGGGGGTACAGGCATGGGATTTGGGGGATGAGAGGGAACTTTCCCAGGTGAGAGGCAGGAGAGTGAGAATGCGATTTATATTCATGTATGAAATGGAGGTGGAATTTTATAGGATTATGTTATATTATCTGTATTATGGACAGACCTTAGCCCCAGCTATGTTCTGAAGACAGTCTGGGGCTTGTCACCGACATGGCCCACTGTGTCCGGAATGGACAGACCTTAGCCCCAGCTATGTTCTGAAGACAGTCTGGGGGTGAGAGCCTGGGCTTGTCACCGACATGGCCTGGGGAAATCCTGGGCCAACATCTGCTGGCACCCGCACATACGTGCAAAGTGAGTCAAAGCGGGCCACAGTGGCCTAATGTCATGCCTGTTTTTACCCATGGTTGTATTTGTAGTCTGTTTTATTATATTATGTTGGTCATAGATGAAGAGGAATTTTGGAGATAACTGCAGGTCTTCTGTAAGAGGGTTTGGTATGAATATGAAGGGGACTCCTGGGTGAGAGAGGGGTGTGTGAATGGTGGTATTAGGTTGGACTTTTTGTTGTGCTATACACATGGTTCATTTGTATTTTGTTTTATTATGTTTTGTATTGCTGCGAGCTGCCCTGAGCATTCGGGTATAGGGTGGGATACAGATTGAAAATAACAACAACAATAACAATAATAAATATTGACATGGTTCATTGGTGTCAGGATTCACATACCTTGAACTTGGTCCAGTGAATGAATCTTGGACATGCTGCTCGAGACGAGCTCTGAAGGAGTGGGGGAGCTACAGCCTGAACCAAGGACTGTTTGTGCATCACCACCAACGTCTCCATCCATGACTGAGCAATGAGTCTATCTGGAACCTCTCCCTGACTGGAAGAATTTAGTGGATTTCTTTCTCCAGAGCCTTGTTTGTATAACCAGAGAGTATTTCAGCCTGATGCTGAGACACTCTGTGTTGCGCTCTGGCCTTGCCTCACCTACACCTGCCTCTTTTTTCCTTCCTAGTCCTTGCCTTGTTTGACCCCGCCCACTTGGGTGTTTTTTTTCCTGGTTGCTTTTTCCCTCACTAAGAGCCATTTTATCACTATGGAATTTCGTTCCTCAACCTGTCTGTAGTAGTCTGCCTTCTTCCTATCCTGTTCCTCATATATTGCCTGATAATACATCTTCTCCTCCTGCAACCTGCACTTACGGTTAGACAGGTCCTCCTTGCTTCCTAATAGTACATAGCTACAGATTGCAACTTTCACTTCATCCTTTGGCATGACCTGAGCCACCAACTTCCATCCAGCTTATTATTTGATCATGCACTTTGTTTGCTACTCTGGCTTGACTGTAAACAGTGGCTCAACTGGCTCAGTTGCTGGAATGAAACAGGACTCTCACCTGCCCCAGGTTCCCCACCTAAAGGCCCAGCCTTATAGTAAGGTCCATATATTCAAATATAATAGCCAGAAATATTATTTATTTATTTATTTATTTATTTATTTTAATTAATTTTGTTGTCCTGCCCTTCCCCACAAAAGGCTTGGGGTGGCTTTACAACATAGAAAAAAACCATATTTAAAACAATCCATGAAAACAGTTAAAGTACAAAAACAACCCCAACCCTCTCACAACCCCTCACAAAATCCACCCAATACCACCTCCCCATTTCCCACACACACACCCCAACCCTAACTCCAAAGACCCAACAAATACCCATCCCCCCTTACCCACCAAATGGCTTTACAAACAGAAAGATCTTACACCATCTCTGGAAGATGCTCATGCTCAGACTCAAATGAACATCTGGGGGAAGGGATTTCCACAGCATCGGGGCAGCAACTGAGAATGCCCCCCCCCGCCCCGTGAGCCTTCATCATGCACACAAAACTAACAGATGGTGTCCACAGGGAGGTGCTCCCAGTCAATTTCAGGGGACACAGTGGGGCATGGAAGGACAGGTGGTCTCTCAGATATGTGGGAACTAGACTGTTTAGGGCTTTAAAGGTTAAAACCAGCACCTTGAATTGGGCCCAGGCCCTAGAAAGCTATAGGGAGCCAGCACAGAATATGGAGCACCAGTGTAATGTGCTCCTGGCACCTCACCCCTGTGAGTCGCCACTGTGTGCACCAGCTGCAGCTTCTGAACAGTCATCAAGGGCAGCCCCATGTGGAGAGTGTTGCAGTAATCTAGTCTCAAGGTGATGACACCATGGATGACAGTGGCCAGATCTGAATCAGAAAGAAAAGGTTGCAGCCTCCTCACCAGATGGAGTTGGTGAAAATCAGATAAACACCCGTGACCACTGCTGCAACCTAACAATCAAGGCACAGCAATGGTTCCAGAAGACTGTGAACCTGAGTGACCAGAGGGGGCCAGACCCCATCAGTAAGAAGATTCCCAATCCCTTCCAGGTGACAAGGCTGGCCAAGCATCAGCACTCCAGTCTTGTCTGGATTCAGCTTCAATCAGCTCACCCTCATCCAGTCCCCAGCAACAGCCAGACAACCGGTAAGCACCAAGACTGTAGGGCCTGGGTGACATGAAAAAGAGAGAGCTCAGTGTCATCAGCATACTGATGGCACTTCACCCCAAACCTTGGAATGACCTCGCCCGGTGTCCTCATACACACATTGAACAAGAGCGAAGACAGAATGGAACCCCGCGAGACCCCACAACGGATGTCCCGAACAGGCAACAGGCAATCGCCCATCATCACTCTCTGAAACCTCCCTGACAGGAAAGGGCAGAAACACTTAAGAGCAGTCCCACACACACCCCTGCCAGGTCCTGCAGCCATCGTGTCAACACCTCATGATCAAACTGTATTAAAGGCGGCCAAAAAACCTAACAGGATCAATAGGACAGAATTCCCCTTGTCAATCTCCAGGCACAGGTCATCGACCAATGCCACAATCGCAGTCTCCTTGCCATACTCAGAGCAAAAGCCTGACTAGAATGGGTCCAGGAATCTAGTGATATCAAGAGCTGTTAAGCAAACCACTCATTTAATAAGCTTCCCTAAAAAGGAAAGGCTAGAGTCAGGCCAATAGCTGGCCGGGGTGTCAGCATCCAAAGATGGCTTCTTAAACAGGGGTCAGACAACTGCAGTTCTCAGAATGTTCGACACCGTACCCTCCCAGAGGGAGGCATTGACAATCCCAGCCAGCAGTGGCCCCAGCATCTCCCAACTGGCTTTCACCAGCCAGGACAGGCAAGGATCTAGTTCACAACTGGCTGCCTTCACCGTCCCAAGCACCTCTCCCATATTGGTCAGTGATACCAATTGAAACTGATCCAAATAAACAGGACAAGACTGAGCATCCATAACCTCAAACTCTGATTCTGCAGGTAAAATGGTAGCCTGTCAAGTCGTAAATATGAGCGAGTAATTGATAAAAATGGCACAGCAGGCATTAGATGACTCCATTTCCGGGCAGAGACAGACTGGATTAACCAGCCTCCTTACCACCCAGAACAGCTCTGCCAGATGCCATGATAGCAGAGAAGAAAGCTTTCTTCACCATCATCACAGTCACAACATAGTCCTTTAAAAACTATCAATGCTGCAATTGGTCGACTTCAGCACAAATCAAGTGCCACCTGCACTCTAACCCCCTACCCTCCTGTTTCAACCACCTCAGGTCCTCCATATACCAGGGGGACCTGTGCTGCTGCAGTGGAGGGAGAGAATGTTGCAACCAGGTTGATGGCCATGGTCAAGGTGTCATTCCAAGGCCATCTACAGAGTAGCCGCTAAGGTCAGTACGTAAATTCCGCAGAAAGTTCTGGAAACCAATTGGATCCATTAGTCTCCAAGGGCAGACAATCCTAATAGGTCTACCACCCAGGGGCGGCTGGTGGGTGTTGAGGTTGGAGGGGCAGGAAGACTGGCTGACTGCCTCTAGGCCGGCTGGCGAGCCTAGGGGTGGAGCCAGGGCAATGGTGGGCAAAGCCAGGGTAATGGTGGGCGGAGCCAGGGCAACGATAGGCAGCATAACCCAGCAGCAAGGAATTCCCAGGGTTAACATTGGATGGACATTAAATTACTTAATCCAGCAATTTCAGTTAGGCAGGTTATATTAATCTCCTCTGCCAGGTTTGAAAGCAGGCAGACAACCTTAAACCTCACTTACAAGCAGTTTTAGCAAAGATCCACAGGACATAAAGCTTTTCCCAGGGCCCTATCATCATGCAAGGATATATAAAAACCAGAAAACCACACGTAAACCAAACCATTCCCATAGGCCCCCAAAGGCATCCTTTATACTTTCTTAAAATATAAAATAAAAGAAACGATACTGAGGAGGAGGATTGATATGCATTCTAAACAACCATGCAAGATTTTTCTTTTTACACAAGATAAATGATTGGAACAAAACACAGTTTGCATGTGGTTTCTGTGTGGTTTTTTTTTTTAAAAAATTGTGATTCATGGGGCCTTGAAATTCCTC
>QEPC01008636.1:4260-22152 GCA_003113815.1 Sphenodon punctatus | reverse complement strand
GTGTGGAGGTGGCCCAGGCCATTCAAGGCTTTAAAGATCAGAACCAACACCTTGAATTGGGCCCAGAATGCTATCGGAAGCCTGTGCAGAGAACGGAGCACCAGAGTAATGTGCTCGCGATGGCTTGTCACTCTCAGGAGATGAGCCACTGCATTCTGTACCAGCTGCAGCCTCCAGACCATCACCAGGGGTAGCCCTACATAGAGCACATTGCAGTAGTCTAGTCTCAAGGTAATAAAAGCATGGATGATCATCACAAGGTTCGTGTCTGAGACAAATGGTTTAAGCCATTACACCAGATGTAATTTGTAAAATGCACCCTTCGCCACAACTGCCACCTGGACATCCAGGTGCACCCCCAGACTACGGACATGAGATACCAGGGGAGGATGGACCCCATCAATGATGGGGCCCATCACTCTCCCAGCTTTTCCCACAACCATTACCTCCATCTTGTCGGGATACAACTTCAGGTGGCTTGCCCTCATCCAGTCCCTGACAGTTGACAAACATCAGGTAATCACCAAGACTTCTGAGCCTGGGTCTGATGTAAAAGAGAGGTACAGTTGAGTGTCATCAGCATATTGATGATGCCTTACACCAAACCCTCTGATGACCTCCCCCAAAAGCTGCATATACATGTTGAACAAGAGAGGGGATAAGATGGAACCTTGGAGGACTCCACACATGAGGCCCCGGGGAGAAGATGAACAATCAGCCAGCACCACTTGGTGAGTTCTCCCAGCCAGGAATGAGCAGCACCTGCCCATTCCAGCTTGGTCCTGCAACTGAGTCACCAGCAACTCATGATCAACTGTATTGAATGCAGTTGAGAGATCTAATAGGATCAACAGGGTTGAGCAACCCTGGTTCAACACTTGGGAGAGGTCAGCAACCAAGGCTATAAGTGCATTCTCAGTGTCCTAACCTGGATGAAAGCCAGACTGCAAGGGATCTAGGAAACTGATTCTATCCAGATGCTCCTGAAACTGACAGAGGAAGGTTAGAAACCGGCCGATAGCTGGTTTTATGGTTTTAAAACCAATGATGGTTTTATGAGCAGAGGCTGCACCAACACTTTTTTGAGGCAGTCTAGCACTCTGTCCTCTCTAAGGGAGGGGTTGACTATCCAGGTCAGTAATAGTCCCAATGTCTCCCCGCTTCCCGGCTGGCCTTGACCAGCCAGGATGAGCATTGGCCCAGTTCACAATATGTGGCTCGGACAGCCCCCAGAACATCCTTCACATCTGAGGGTGACATGCACTGAAATTGATCCCATAAAACAGGCCAAGACGGGGCTTCAACTGCCTCTGGTTTACCCACTGTTAAAAGTGCAGCGTCAAAATCGTGGTGGATTTGAGCGATTTTTATCTGCAAAAAAGTCTACAAATAAGTCACAGCAAGCATTAGATAACTCTGGATCCAGATGGGGGGAGGCTGGACTGACCAGTCCCCTCACCACCCGGAAAAGTTCAGCTGGATGTGAATTAGTGGACGCAATGAGGGTAAGTAAGGAAAGCCTTCTCTGCTTCCCTCACCGCCACTGCATAGGTACGCAAACAGACTCTATGTCTCAATCAGTTAACTTCAATAAGGGAATTATGTCACCGTCGCTCTAACCGCCGCCCTTCTTGCTTTATCCGCTGCAGATCCTCTGTGTACCATGGGGACCTGCGTTGTCGGCGATTTGGGAGCGGACGCCTAGGAGCCGTACGGTCAATGGCCTCCATCAGCACAGAGTTCCAAAAGGCCACAAGATCATTCAGTGAACAGACATCGAGATCAGAAGAAACATCCCCCAGGGCATTCCAGAACCTCTCTGGTTCCATAAGTCTCCGGGGGCGAACCAACCAAACTGCCTCTGCACAACTCCGGAGACCGACCTGCACCAGGATACTGGTCTGGAGGAGATAATGATCCATCCATGACAAGGGGACTGCTGAAATGTCCCCCACTAACGGATCCCCCACCTCAAGGCCTGTGCAAAATATCATGTCCAGGGTATGTCCCTCAATATGGGTAGGGCCGACAACTATCTGGACAGGCCCATGGTTGCCATGGCGGCCATGAACTCACACTTTGCCCTTCCAAGACTGGTGTTGGCATGGATATTGAAGTCCCCCAGGACCACCATAATTATTATTTAAAAAATAAAAAAATAATCACAACAAATTATCCTAAAAGACTCCAGGTGCTAGCTCCTGGATTAAAAATTGCCCCCTCCTACCGAAATCTGAAATGGTGTTCCTGATTCTCTATAAGGTCCCAAGCTTATGCTTACGGGAACAGAGGCAGGGAAAGTAGTTACTTCAGAGTAACTGCTTGTAAAATCAATTAAAAGACAAATCCACTAAAGGACTAATAACAGGTCTACCTACAGTTGGTTCACAAGGGAGATTTTCTCACTGCTACAGTGAAAATAGAATTCAGTGTCGCTTGACTTTTCTGTTCAGCACCTTTGCAGGACAGGCTTCTAGTTTCTCTTTTTCAGTACATCTTAAAATAATCTTCCTCCCCTTTGATTTGCCAGATGCCAGAGAATACTTTAGGGAGGATGACATTTTGTTTTTCTCAGTAGCTAACAGATCTTTATTCACTTATTATTCCTGTGAACTTTCCGTTCCTTGTCCTTATGGAATGAACTGCCACTAACATTTTTCAAATGACACATTATAATAGACTCACTGTCTCTTTTAGGTGAGCTGGTCTATTTCATGCCCTGCCTGGTGCATCATCCGAATACAGTTCTTTTCTTGTCGCTACATGCCATTTAACCTTCAAAAAACTCCCAGCGCACTGATCTCTTTTAGTAAAGAGATTTCCTCCCCGTCCCTCTGTAAAAGATTATTGACCTGTCCCAGGAACATTATGAAAGAGCTCAAAATTACCATCAGAGGATGTGTATTGGTATGTACTGAATCAAAGATAAATAATCAGTTAATTTAGATTTCCTAATAACATAGACTGGCTTCGCTCATCAGTCTAATTTTGATGTTACCTGCTTCAATTTATAAATATAGAGTAAATATCGGCATGAATGTGAAAGTAAAGCACTTCAGTTTTACATGGTTTATGAGAAGCTATCTCCTCTTCTTGAGGAATGCTCATGCATTCATATAGAGTAACTACAAGTGATTTATGTTCCCAGTTTCTCTTCTCTACAGGGCGAGTTTTAATATAGACATTGTGCCCAATATCATTACATCTATAAAAACAAATGTGTTCTACCTTGTGGTTATAATGGTGTATGCCTGGTGCTTACTGCTCAAGGTCAGCAGTTCTAGAACTATTACGTGGTTATCTGTGTCGAGCAGTATATAAAGCACTCTTTGAAAGATATCCAAAAGGTAATTAATCCTCATTCTTTTATTTATAGGATGAAGAGAGGAGACAGAAGGCAGAAAACTGGGGGGTGGAGAATGGAAAAAAAAGAGGGGGGCTGACTGTGAAGAAGAAATGTGTTAAATTGTTAAATGGGCTGAGATAGATTATGTCTTTTGGCACAGCCCTGAAAAATTGTCTCTCTGCTCCCTCCTGGAGCTATACACCCACACCACGCCAGCTAGTGGGAAGATGGAGTGAAACCAAGACTCTGACAGGTCCACTTCCCAGTCACTTGCCTGAGGTATGGTGGTACTAATGGCCTGATGCAAAGCCCTTTGGACTTTCTATTGATGGATTTAGGTATAAGTGAGAAAAGTGTCAAATTATCTATCCCTTCACCCAAGTCTTGGTAATATCTGTGGTGATTGTAGGGACTCCTTAGTCTGTTCTTTAAAGGTGTAATCCAGGTTAAATTCTTTGTTACGTAGAATATCATGACACCCCTTATTTAAACTGGATTTACTTTCATTGTGAAATGAATAGCCAAAGCGAATACCAAATTTAATGAATCATTTGGTGTATTTGGACCTGTTTGGGTGAAATGGATACAAAAGCTATTCATTTTCATCTTTATTTATAGAAACTGAAATGAACACTATGGAGCCAGGTTAAGTCAAATTTCTGCACCCATGTAAAAAAGATTAACTTATCAGAATAAGTGATAAATTATCAGAAACTCTAATTAAGCAGACCTTTGGTGGAAACCGATATGCAGCCAGTGTGGAGGTTCCCCAGCCTGAGACAGGACAGGAAACAGTGATGGCCACTCTCTGGGTCAGTGGGCAGCACTGAGCAAGCACACTGGCCCAGTGGCGACTGGTGATTTCTGAGGCTGGTGGGGCAGTGGGTGGGTTGAAGCTACTGCTGGTGGTGCAGCCGCAGGTGGGCCTAGGAGCAGAGCCTGGCTGGTGGGTCTAGGGATGGTGCCTGGCCCAGGGGCGATGCCGGGGCAACAGTAGGCGGAGCCGGGGTAATGGTTAGGCCAGTGGCATGGCTTAACCCAACAGCAAGGAGTTCCCAGGGTTAACGGACCTGGTCTCAGTGAGGAGCCATCCTGCCCAGCCCCCCTGGTACTATCTTCCCCCTCCCCCATTTGGAGGAGCGGGGTGGGGCCAGGGTGCATGGCGAGGACTTCCAGGTCTGGCCCCGAGAAAAGCAGCCTTCTGCCCAGTGGGTGCCATAGGCACGCACAGCAGATGGCGCATCCAAGGGTGATGCCAAAGTGGCCCTTAGCGGGACCAAGGGGGCTGGGGGGGAGGCTTTTATCTTTGGTTTGGTTTTAAGGGGATTTGGGAGGGGTGGGGTGTTTCCTCTATGAGGAAGGGGCGAAGGGACTGGGTTAGGGAGGGGTCTACGCCCCTCAGTGTGAGGGAGGGGGGGAGTCCGTGGGGGGAGGTTGACTACCCTCTGGTGGCAGAGGAGGGTAGGGGGTATGGGAGATTGGGGTGGGTGGGTTTGGCCTCCTGGTGAGATTAGGGGTTCATCCCGAATAACAGGGAGTGGGGACTCCCTGTGAGAGAGGGAGACCCAGTGAGGGGGGATGGGGGGAGGGGGGAGGGATACTTTGGAAGAGGGGAGAGGGAATGGGAGAGGGGGAGGGGGATCTCCCTCACCGCCTGGACGGGACAGCCAGACAGAGAGGGCTGGGGAGGTCAGCCAGGGGTGGGCGTGGCTATTGGGGTCGTGACAGGTCGGGGGAGATATGGTCTCGGGGGAGGGAAATGAGATCAATAAGACGGGATAGATGCCTACTGCATGTCCCGCTCCCCTCTCCCCTAGCAGTAGAGCAGGTAGGACTTGGTCAGGGGATCCCCAATCCAGTGGTGGTGCTGTTAAATGTAAGGTTAGTGGTGAACAAAGCAATGACGGTCCAGGAGGTAATCCTGGACTGTGATGCCGATCTCGCGTGTATCACGGAAACCTGGCTGGACAATGAATCGGGGCCTATCTTGGCTGATCTTGTTCCAGCCGGGTATTCTGTGCAGCACCAGCCACAGTTAGAGGGATGGGGGAGAGGCAGTGTAGCTATGATTATTAAAGAGGGTTGGTCTGTGAGGAGGTATCCAGTGTGATCCATAGTAGGCATTGAAGGTCTGCCTCTTGTGTTCGATTTGGTGGGGGACAGTTCTGGAGTGCTGCTGGTATACTGTACACTGACCAGTATGGCGGCCTCCCTGCATGCTCTGGCGGAGGCTGTGTCAGAGGTGGTGTTGCGTTCCCCAAAGACGATAGTCTTGGGGGACCTCAACATTCATGCTGACACGGTTCTTGGGGGAGCTGAGCATGAGTTCATGGCTGCCATGGCAACCATGGGCCTGTCCCAGAGGGTCAACAGCCTGACACATCTTGTAGGACATACCTTGGACCTTATATTTTGCACTGGCCTTGAGGCAGGTGCTCTGTTAATGGGGGTGTTATCAGCTGTGCCCTTGTCATGGATGGATCATTACCTCCTGCAGACCTCCCTTCTAGCACGTCTGCCCCCAGAAGGGTGTGGAACCTGTTCGGATGGTCTCCACCTAGGTGGAGGCTCTGCAGACCTCTGTGGTTTTCTGAGGAGTTGCTGAGGCTGAAGCAAGCTGGGCGATGGTTGGAGCGACGGTGGTGTCATTCTCGTGCTGAAGCCGACAGATTGCTGCATAGAGCTAGTTTATGAGCCTATGCCGTGGCTATGCAAGTAGCAAAGAGGGAGTTCTTTGCTACCCTCATAGCATCCACAAAATCCCATCCAGCGGAGCTGTTCTGGATTGTGCAGGGGCTGGTCAGTCCGGCCTCCCTCGACCCTGGATTTGAGTCATCATCTGCTGCTGTGACATGTTTGTGGATTATTTTGTGGATGTCTGGCTTTCATCCAGGTTATGGCACTGAGACTGCACTTGTGGCTTTGGTAGATGATCTCTGCCGCGAGAAGGATCGGGGTTGATCGACCCTATTGATCCTGTTAGATCTTTTGGCAGCATTTGATACCATTGACCATGAGATGTTGGTGACGCACCTGTGGGACAGTGCGGGGGTGGGTGGGACTATTCTCGAATGGTTCTGCTCATTTCAGACTGGAAAAACTCAGTGGATGGTGCGTGGTGATTGTTTTTCATCTTACCAAGACCTCTCGTGTGGGGTTCCACATGGTTTTGTTTTGTTCCCTCTCCTGTTCAATGTGTATATGCAGCTGCTCAGCGAGGTGATTAGAGGGTTCGGGGTGATATGTCATCAGTATGCAGATAACATCAAACTGTATATCTCATTTTCAACAGATCCAGGCCTGGCTGTCTCGGTGCTTACCCGGTGTTTGGCAGCTGTGGGGAATTGGATGAGGGCTAACCAACTGTGATTGAATTCTGACAAGATGGAGGTGATGGTAGTGGGTAAGTCGGTGGAAGTGACAGCTCCCATGGTTGATGATATCTGTACTCTGCTGACTTCCCAGGTACGGAATCTGGGGGTGCTCCTTGATGCGCAGCTCTGTCTGGATCTCCAGGTGGAAGCTTTTGTGAGGAGTGCCTTCCACCAGTTACATCTGGTGCGGTGGCTTCGGTCATGGGTTTCAGTACCTGACCTGACTATGATCATCCATGCTTTTATCACCTCTCGACTAGACTACTGTAACACACTCTACTTGGGGCTACCTATAGTGATGGCTCGGAAGCTGCAGCTGGTGCAGAATGCGGCGGCCCGGCTCTTAGGACTGGGCCATCAGAAGCACATTACACCAGTGGTCCGGTCTCTGCACTGGTTGCCAATAGTCTTCCAGACTCGATTCAAAGTGTTGTTTTTGACCTATAAAGCCTTACACGGTCTGGGCCCCAAGATCGCCTCGCTCCCCGGGTCCTAGACCAGCCCCTGTGTTCATCCAGGGGTACCACACTGGAGATCCCCCATGTTTTCCAGGGGGCCACACAGAATAGGGCATTCTCGGTGGCTGTGCCGCATTTTTTGGAATTCTCTCCCGGTGGGCGCCCATCTGGCCCTGGACCTCCCAGATTTCTAAAGGAGTTGTAAGACCTGGTTGTTCTATCAGGCATTTGGCAAGGGAGAGTGGTGAGGAGTGTGTAGGGGGTGGGGGTTTGTTTTTATTCTTTCTTTTTTATGGATGTTTTATGATACTTTATTGTGTATCTCTGATGTTGTTAGCCACCCTGGGTTGCCTGTGGTAAGAGGGGCAGGGTATAATTTTTTTAAATAAATAAACATTGGATTGACATTACATTAGTTAACACTGGGAACTCCTTGCTCCTGCATGAAACACTGTCACTAGGGGATAGAGAGCCATCTTACTGGGGGCCCGTCCATTCTTTCTTTCCCACCAGGTCCAAATTAACTATAGCAGGTTAAAAAAATAGACCATGTTGCAATCGCCTACCTTTATCTGGAACCCTCTATTTTCATGCCCTGAATGGGCCCTCATAGGGATTTCATAGGGCTCACACTAGCCATGGCCAGTGTGAGCCCCAGAGGATGGCCACGGCTTTGCATATGCTTGGGGGGGCAGGGGGTAGGGGTGGGAGCGGGAGAGGAGTGGGGGAAACCAGCAGTGCATGTGCAAACATGAACACAAAACAAGCAAAAGCAAACCATATCTTAAGCCAACTGAACCACATTATGTGAAGTCTTAGCACACCACAAAAGCAGCAGCGAGGAATTCCACTTGTCTCCCAAAACATGCTTCACTGTTACACCTCTGATAAGGCCCCATTTTCTGCAGGAGCCCTCTTAACCCCAGTCCCACTTTCATCAGTTTCTCCCTGCAGCCCCATTCCCCCCTGCAGCCCCATTCTCCCCTAACCCTCTTACCCCAGCCCCATTTTCACCAGTGTCTCCCAGCAGCCCCATTTCCCTAGAAGCCCCATCCCCCATTATCCCATCCACATTTTCCTTGAAGCCCCCTTAAACCCCAGCCCCATTTTCACCAGTGTCTCCCAGCAGCCCCATTTCCACCTACCTCCCCAGCTCCATTTCCCCAGTCCTCCACTCCTCCCCATTCCCCAGTGTCTCTCCAAGACCCCCACAAATCAGTGATCCCTCCCCAAAGCCAAGCCCTTAGCCAGACATTGCATAGTCAAGAAAATAACAAACTCACCAATGGGGATGTGTCTGATGCAGGTCCAGCAGCAGTGTAGGGCAACAAAGCCACAAACAAGCCAGGCCAAGCAGAAGCCAGGCCAGCCAGCACTCTCTCACCACCAAAATGGTGCAGATCACCAGCACGCCAAAAGAGGAAAGCTCTCTTTTAACCCCACCCTAGGTGGTGGGGTACAGGCAGGCAGCCTGAGCCCTCAGCAGCAACTGTGCGCATGCACACGCTGCTTGGGCATTTGGATCTGCCATCCAGACAGCGTGTTCCACAGCAGCCCACATGGCTCTGTGGAACACTGCCCCCAGCAATGGGAAAAGCAAAGTGCTTTTCCTCATTCAGGCAGCATGGGCTCTAAGCCCAGCTGCCCAAAGCACTTTTGCTTAAGGAACTCCTTGGAGTAGGCTCATCAGGAGGCACTGGCCCCCATCCCTTCAGCTCCTCCTCCTCCTCCCCGAGGCATCTAGCTCCTGCACATGTGCCCAGGGAGGCACAACAACAACACTGAGCACTCAGCTGATGCTGATTGCTGAATGCGGAGAACTCGGAGCAAGTCTGGAGTGGGTTGCCAGTGTTACCCCCCCACCCCAGTGCCTTCAGGACTCAGGTGAGGGTTTTTTTTTTTGTTTTTTTTCTTTTTAAAAGCATGAAGAGAATGTGGAGGGGTATCAGGTCAGGAGGGACAGTGCCCCTGGTACCTTGCAATGTACACTGCCCCTCCACCAGCCTTCAGAAGAACCATCCCACCACCTACAAGACCAATGTAGGGGTGGGTTTGCAACAGATATGAAGGTGGGCAGTTGTCCCCATCCCGGCTCTGCTCACAGCATCCTAACTCCCCATCATGAAAGGCAGCCATGGTGATCAGTCATGGTGGCCCATACCCCACAGCAGGGATAGTAGGACCAAACAGATGCTTTGGCCCACTGTGGTCTGTATTGGCCTGCATGGGCAGCCCTTAGCCTGGAATGAGTTCCAGGGATCTTCCGAAGACACATTCCAGACTAGCCGCCTAGCTGGGCCAGTGTACTTCTGGGCCAACATCTGGCTGACATTGGGCCCACAGCAGGCCAGAGCGGGCCATAGAGGGCCAGAGTCACAATTGTCCCCTCCCCTCCCCCTTAAGTAAATGGAACTGAACATGGAAAAAACTGATTCACAGATTAAGTTAGCACTAGGTTTCTCCATCTCCAGTTCTCTTCCCTTCCTTAAGAGCAGAGTCAGAGCAGACAGCAGGAGAGCGCTCTCTCTCTCTCTCTCTCTCTGTTTAGATGGACATGCTGCCTCGGTGCTCGCTATGCCAGTCCACTTTACAAGTGGTTCAACTGTTTGTGGCCCACCCAATGTTGAATCAGAGCAAACTGTGCCTGCTCCGGGGCAGTCCTACTGGTGGTGCTCTGGAACATCCCAGAGCACCACTGGTGGAGCGGGCCAGTTAAACCCAGGGCACTGCCCCAAAAAGCAGAGCACCTGTCCATCTAATGCATGGACCCATGCTGCTGCTCTGCTTCCAGATTATGGCATTCAGTTCAGAAAGTCTGACATTCTGAAGACCAAAGCCGTTATTTGGAAAACTTTGGAAACTTCAGAAGCCGCTGCACATGTGGGGGGCTGGTGGACAGTTGAACTTCTTAGTGCCATATTTGAAAGGAGGGGGGGCATGGGAGGGGACAGTTGAGTGATGGTAAGCCAAATGGAAAGTTTTGATTCACTGGGCAAGTCAGATGGCAAGCTTTTGTTGGCTGGCAGGGCAAAATAAAAGTGGCTACAGCCATTTTGTCAATTCTCTTTGGTGAATTTGACTGTGTGTTACAGTGCTGCTGCATCTGTAAGTAAATCGATTGGGGAGGGAGGGGTGCCTGTCCTGTCCACAGGGCCAATGTTGGGGTATGGGATTTACCTTTAACTTTACCATGCCATGCAGTTTTTAAAAATTGGGTGCCACATTTTTCTAGTTCTGCCTGCTGCTTGATTGGCATTTGGCACCATGAGGACAGAGGAATCTCTCTTCCTGATGCCACTTCGCCTTGCCTGGTCTGTTAAAGTTACCAATGCCACAGTACCAATGCCATGCCAAGAGGGTGCCCCTGGGGTGTGTATGTGAATGCCTGGTTTCTTAACTTTGTGACGGTTGGGACCTGGGCTTGATGGTTTTTTGTGGGATTTATTTCTTCTTACAGTGGCAGACTGTTTTCTAGGGTTGTTGTATTGTTGTTGAGCAAATGCCCCTTGCTAGCCTGCATTTTTGTGCACTGCTTGTTGGCTTAATGGTGTAGAGGTGTGCACCAGGGACCCATGTAGTTTTTTGCTTTGTTTTTGTTATTAAATCTTTCATTTTCATTTTTATAAACATCAAATTTTCGTTTTTGTTTTCATTTTCCATTGGTTTCAATGGAAAACATATTTTTGGCTTTACCTTTTTTGTTTTTCATTATATATGAATGGAACCCAGAGGGATTTTACCATCAATAGAGGGTATTAAGTGTACTAAATTCTGGAATGACTGGATAAAGGAATTTGATTTTATAAGCAGTTGGATTATGCTATTTTGCAAAAATTTTCATATACATTCCAGGCTGCCAAGCGAGGAAATCAGCAGCTGCAATCCTGAGATTTTATTATGGGAAAGGAGAGAGGCTGATAAAACCTGCATTGAAGCTGTTATGGGCCAAGGTCCTGAATCAGGCTCTATATGCGGCCCCAATTTGGTGCCTTGAATTTCTAAACAAATTTGAATCTATCCAAAATGGTTTTTTGGCCTCTATACTGGGCCTTTCAAGAGCAACCTCCCCAGGCTCTCTTGAGAGCAGAAACATGCATGCCCACAGCAAAGACAGCATTAATCCATCTAGTGGTAAATTATTGGGCAAAAATAGTAGTCCCATTGGTAGCTAGGAATTCGTTACTGACTTTGGTCTGGAGGACTGAACTTCTGGATGTCTGGTTAAAACCAGCAGAACAGGAGATTCATAAATTGGGTTTCTCAAGGGAGGTACTTGGGAGAGTTGGCGTTAAGCCATTTAAGGAACTGGTGCAGAGGAGATTGTGAAACCAGTCCCTGCAGTTGGAGGGGGCTCTCCTGAAGTCCCATAAGGTGGGACCTGACTTTGTACCTTATAATAACTTCCAGTCAGGCCAGTTTTATTTATTCAGCTGGATGGATCATCGGACAAGGGTGCTATTAACATGTATGCGATGAAACTCTTTCCCGTTGACATAACTGGAGGGTCGCTATAAGGGTATTCTTTATGACCAGAGAATTTGTGCCCTTTGTGATAAGGGGACCCCAGATACAGTACCCCATATTTTACTTCATTGTCCAACTTTGGAAGGCCTTAGATCTAAATACCTGGGAAGGTCCCTCTCTCAGTTGCAGAAGGTCCCAGAACCTAAAATATTACTGACTCTCCTGATTTAGAGCTTACCAGGAAGGTGAAGAATATGTGCGGTGGGTCATACTGCTAAGCCAGAGGACACTGGGGGAAATCCCTAGCCTAGGGTACCCCCATAGGGGCTGAGGGGGAGGAAGGATATTTGGTTAGACAATTATTAGTGGTATTGGGATTATAAATGTCCAGGGCCTAGAAGAGGTATAGGAGGTATGGTTGGATGAAAATTGGTTGTCTTAAGTGTATTCATTGTATATTTTATGTGTACCTTCTTATTGTACAAGTCCTCTTTATGTTTAATTGAGGGGTAATACCTCTTTCTTAGAGGTAGCTTGTATACAAGGTTGTGTTTTCTTGCAATGGCCAAGGTCACGCAATAAATTTCATTTTATTTGATTCCAGGCTGTAACTTCTTTGACTCCCATATAATATATATTAAACTTGGGATGTTTATACCCCTTCCAGTTTTTACTACATATGCCAAATTTCAGAAGGATTGAATAAAGGGTCCTGGTGGTACAAGCAATCAACCTATAAATGTATGTCTGACTGTAACATCTTTGTAGTCCAACCACCGTACATGAAAGTTTGCAGGGCTGTATATAACACATTCAGGATCATCTCTGACAAATATCAGAAAGATGCTTTAAAGTGTTCCAATTTTATATGCCTGCAAAGATTATGTAGAGAATGAGCCTATGTCACGAATTCTCTTACGTGTCACTATGGTATAAGATCGGTTTGTGATGCCAATTGGCCAGAAGAAATGCCAACCAAATATCCTCATTCTGTGCTGTGACCATCTCAACTTTTCTCCCCCGCTTGTTACTGGGAAATCGGAAGCATCTGTTTAGGAAAAAGCCAATAGAGATTCTCTTATGTCCTCTGTCACAGTGCTGCAGGATGTGATTGCGATGATAACAGGCCAGCCTGGATGTGTAAACTATGTCCCCTGATTGTTGGGATGCTATCCCCAAAGTCCCAGTTATATCCCTTCTATGCCCACCTGAGGGCTGCCCCCTATGCCCGCCTCGAAGCCAACGCTGATTAGTCTTGTAAAGCTGGAAGCATGAAGTAATTGGCCAGTGAATGTGTCTGTCTGTTGTGTTGCTCCCCATCCTCCCTCTTACAGCTTCCCTCTCCCTGCCATGACAGATGCCTGGTTCTGACTGGCACTGCATGTGCTGCTATTTATCTATATAATGGTCTTAAAGGGGACAACTTCAATTGCTTATGAAATTGGGTCCCTTTATCAAATTGTACTGTCATTAGACAGAGATGACAGGGAAGGTATTTGATAAATTCCTGCCAAATTACTTGTAATCAGGATGGAATATAAAAATGTTGCAGCCAGAAATGTATGTTCAAGTTAAAGGCTTATAACAGCAGTACACTTTATCTAATTTTTTCTGAAATGTGGTAGGATTGGTACACTAGTAGAGGGACACAAACAACCCAGGTTTCATTTAAATAGGATGGAAGATAAAGGTGTAGTCAGGAATGTGTTTGGAGCTTTTCTTAAAATCACAATATTAAATTGCTTATAACATCGGTCCCCTTTATCCAATATTTTCAAAATGTGGTACACATAGTGCCCTCCATTGGAGGTACAATGTTCCCAAGTTTTAGAAGAAGTGAATAAGAGACAAAAAGTTATAGCCATAAATATATTTTTCAATATTTTCCCATTATTTCAAAAACAAAAATTTGTTTTCGTTAGTATTATTATTTGTCTTTTTGTTATTTCTATAACAAAAACAAAAATCAAAATTTTCATTTTCATTATCATAATAACAAAATCCAAATGCACACCCCTAATGATTAAAGTGGGTGCATTCACTTCTGATGGTGGGCCATGCTGTGGGTACACTACTGTTGGTTTGTTTGGGATTTCTGCATGCAGTTGCACGTTTGTGGGGTTGTCGTCTGGAGCGATTGTCCCACTCTTGCTAGCCTGCTTTGCGGGGTAGTGTTTTTCTGGGTAGTGCTTTGGCTCTGGGTTCAAGAACTTTGCAACATGTTTCCAAAGTTTATGAAGTTTTCCGAGGTCTGGAATTCGGAGTCCGAATTCTGAAACTTCATACACAGCGCTGAAGGGGCACCAAATACTCGGGCCAATTACTTGAAACCTTGGTATTTGTCCCAAGTACTCAGAAGTACTATTCAGTACAGCCCTAGTGCATTCCCAGAGCAGATCCCAGTGTGGGAGCCCTGCATCTTTCTGAAAGTGTGTGTGTGAGAAAGAGAGAGAGAGATCCTGCCAGTTCTTCTGACTCTGGGAGTCTTGGGTGGGTTGGAGACAGAGAAATCTGGTGCTCACTCCCATTACAGCCTACTTGAGGTGCCCAGAGTCAGAATTGTCAGGATTACTTGTGTGCGTGTGTGCACACCCACCCACCCCCTTTGCCTGGCTGTCAGGGTGAGTCTGCATGCCCTGAAAAATGAAGATAGAAAGAAGTAATGATCCCTAAACAGGGATGGCCTTACCACAGGGCGACCCGGTGCCAGTGAGGTGGCTCTACTCTGCACTTCTGGGGACCTCACAGTGGCCCCCATTTTTACCAGGGCAGAGTGCATTTCCTCAGATGACAACCTCTAGGGCCCTGTAGAGAGACTAGGGGATGGGAAAGGAGCCATGGGTGGGGAGGAGGGCATATCTTATCTTCTTCCTAGACCCCATAAATTTGAAGGTTGTTCCTGTCCCTAAAACCCATCTCCAGCCTCTTCAACATGAAGACTCACTCTGACCTGGTATCGGCTACATTATTTATATTTAACCACATGCTGCCAAGAAATCATGAATACACTCAAAGAGCCTGATATTTTTACCTTGGTGGATATAGTCTGCACCTTTAAAAATTGTTATCAGGGTTCAGAATTCTACCTATCCAGATATAAAAGCAATCTATTCCCATGGACTTGGACTGGAGAATACCAATTAATTCAACTTATCCAAAAATTCAAGTTCTGCAAGTTCTACTTAAGTGGGTTTCCGCTGTATTAAACAAAACAAAATGAGCAAAGACATCAAATTTACTTTACCCAAAACAGAAATGGCCAAGTAGATAACTGCTTCACATTTTCATTCCGTTGGCTATCCATTTTAGCTATTTTGAGTTGTTTTTTTAAGTGTTCTTTTTTTCTAGATTATTTTGGTGTTTCAGCTATGACATTTTGGCAATATTAACACTATTGCCAAAAATTACATAATCAAAAAAACAAAATAACCAAAATGGAATGCCCCAAAAAACAGATATATGAATACCAGTTTCAGTCATTAATATTATTTGGGTGTTCACAGGAGTATTTGAAAATGCAAATAATACCTGGAAATAACAAATCTCGTACACCTTTCTACTTAAATGTGGTTTGGAATCATCACTTTGTTATTTTCAGTTCAGTTTAGTATTCTAGTACTTGGTACTTCATTTACTTCAGCTGTTGGGTTCTTCAGTGTTCGGTACTTTTAAACTTCATTTACTTTAGTATTTTGTTATATGGTACTTCATGTTTTCACACAGCTTTCACCTGGAAGTGCTGTAAGGAGTTTGCCGTATAATATATATGGCCTACCAGTATCAGCAAAATGTCATAGTTAAACAATGACGAATAACTACAGCTTAATTGTGTACAGATGGCACGTTAGTTTAATACAGCTTTGCACAGACTATAATGCAATTACAATAGAATCACTGGTGAAACTGTAGTGCATTTAACATGTGTTTCTGCTTCCTTCCAAGTCATGGACTTGCCCGAGTCAAGTACAATTGCTGGGGAAGCATTACAAATCACCATTCTCTTTTTAGTAACTGTATCGTAATGTTTACAAACTTTAGAGAATAAATTCTATTAACAACATTGAATTTCTCATTTGGATCTGTATTCATACAGAGAGATTGTGTAGTTGCCATATTGGTCCCAAGTGAAAGAGAGTAAGACAAGGTGGTTTGAATGATATCTTTCATTGGACCAACTGCTGTTGGTGAAAATGGGGCCCTTCCTCAGGCATGTAGCATAGCTAGTCAGGAATATATAAACTGAGCAAATTTAGGGCAGGTATATATTATAAGGAGGCAGGAATGGGTGGGAGTGGATAAGACAAGGTCAATGGTGGCTTAGGTAGGGAGAAAGGAGAGATGTCAAACATTTAAAAACAGAGCTATATAGGATGTATATTGGTGTAGGAGAAAAGGAGCAATGGGTGGTGGTAAACACATAGATAGACTTAGGCTGTGTTCTCACCTGCGGTGGCAGTGGCGGCAGTGGGAGGGGCGAGGGAAGACGTGGCAGCACGGAGGAGCCAGCCGATGGTAAAAGAGGCAATGCGAATGGGAATCTGCGGCGACTTCTCTCGCGCATGTCAGGGTGCAAAATCCTGTCCTGACATGCGCGAGAGAAGCCATGACAGATCCCCGTTTGCACTGGCTCTTTTCCCATCAGCTGGCTTCTCCACACTGCCACCTCCTCCCTTGCCCCTCCCACTGCCGAAGGTGGGAGCACAGCCTAAAGCAACCATATGGGTGGGTTTGCTTAAAACAGCTTTTATGAAACAAGGACACTCCAACAGAGAAGTAGACTGAATTATGGAACAAGGAACCCCAATCCCTTGAGAGAATGTGTTGAAATACAGAGAGAAAGAACCCTCTAGCCACACCGTTCTTGTTGTCCCATACCACCCGACACTGGAACCTATATGTGACATCATCAAACAACTGAACCCATAGTTGATGGGGACAAAATCCTAAGAAAAACTTCCCCTGAACCACCTGTTCTGGTCTTCAAAAAAACCCCAAACCTCAAACAACTGATCATCCAGAGCAAACTACCCACCACTCAGGACACCCCAATGTCAACAGGAACAAGACCTTGCCAGATCAGTAGATGCAAAACCTGCTAACACATTTCTACCATTACCACCATCAGCACCCCCGATGGAAAACATTCCAAATACAAGGCAACTACACCTGCAAGTCCCCAAACGTAGTGTATTTCATTCAGTGCACCAAATGCCACCATGGAAACTATGGGTGATTTCAGATGTGACGATATCACAGTGAACCACGCTCAATTCCGCGTGGTGGCTGTGAAAGTGTAACGTCTGTTGGGGGAAATGGATATTTCCCCCCAGATGTTACCATGGCTGGGGATTGCATTCGACACGTGAGCAGCTGAAGCGGGGGGACCGGAGGCCGCCGCATGTTGAATGCAATCCCATGCCGGGGTGAACCCCGGCATCTCATCTGGTCGGGCGCCATGGCCCAGGATCACCGGTGGGACCCCGGGCCGTGGCGAATCCAGCCTGACGCTGTGGCCTCATTGGCCCCGCCGACCGCCCATCTCCCCGGAGGGCGGGCGGCGGGAGCGTGGAGGGGGCAGGGCCGTGCGGCCGCATGTTGCGCCGTGCGGCCCCGCTCCCTCCCAGATCCCCTGCCAGGATCCCCCCGGCACGTCTGTTGCAGCGTGACGGGGTGACCCCGGCGGGGAATGAATAGGGTGATTTCGGTATGGGGCCAATGGGCCCCGTTATGTCTGAAATCACCCAGAGTTGGTGAAATCCAACAACCCTTACATCTACATATGAACTTACACAGACATACAATTGTAAACACAACCATTGACTTTACAGTGGGCATTTACCGTTCCCAACATGACCCACTCCATCTCCGACCTATTCAGTCCTCTTCCTCAAAAGAAACCAATACAACACCCTCAGGAGACAGGCTTGGGAGCTTAAATTCATAACTTCATTTGACACTAAAAACCAATGGTCTTAACAAGTACCTAAATTTCTCCATCTATTACAAAAACCTGTAAAAACCAGGGTTCCTAGTTTTCCACAACAAAAAATTGGAAATTCTCGATTAAAAAAACATAAATTCTCTGATTAAAAACCTCAAAATGTCTGTTTCTCTGACACTAAATACAAACTCTATTTGACTTTCCCTTATTATTATTATTATTATTATTAACAAACATTTATATAGCGCCAGCAGTGTACCTGGCACTTTACAAAGTAATAAAATAGACATGGTCCCTGCCCCTAGGGCT
>QEPC01008625.1:12956-39155 GCA_003113815.1 Sphenodon punctatus | reverse complement strand
ACATTATACAATTCGTTGTACACAATGAAGTTATGTAGAAACAGACTTAAATTACTCTGACAACATTGCTCCTTGTCAAACTATGATAATAAATTAGTTTCATAATTGTACAATGTGCAAGTTTAGTTATTGATAAAAAACATAGGAGGTTTCAGGATCTTCAGTTTTCAGCAAACGTACCTCACCTAGATGCAAAGCACTTATGGCTGCATAGTTTCTGAGGTCTAATGCGAAGAAATACTGGGTGAAGTCATGCAGAGCAGCTAAGCGCAGATCCCAGTTACCGCTGCAAACTGATCTAATAAATGCAAGCATTGAGAAGACCATATTATTATACTGACTCACCAAAGCAAACAGTCTTGAGGTACCCATTTCATGACAGAAATTATACATTTTCTGGGTAATTAGAAGATCTCTGAGTTTTTCTTCAAGTTCCTTGTGAGCCTGTTGGACTGATGGGAGGTCATCTTTACTCCAGGAGTCACTGAGTTTCCATGCCAAATTTTCACACTGTAATTGCTCATCTGGATGGTGCTTGAAGAACTCTTTGCAAAACAGTGAAAATAAGACTTGTAGAGTTACAGACTGTAACCAGCGCACATGCTTTTGTTCCAAAATGATGTTGATGGCCTGGCTGCGGGACCAGGACAGAGACAGTGGTACTGTTCTTGAATAGTTCCGCTCATTCCTGGCTGGAGAACTCAGCATGTGGTTCTTGGGGAGTATACTTAATCTCCCCGGGACCTTGCGTGTGAAGTCCCACAGGGTTCTATTTTCTCCCCCCTCTCCTGTTCAACGTGTACATGCAGCCTTTGGGCAAGGTTGTGAGAAGGTTCGGCGTGCGTTGTCATCAGTACACTGATGATACACAACTTTACCTCTCTTTTTCTGGTTAAGACCAGTTGGAAGACGTTGGGGCTATTGCTGGCCGAGAGAGTCAACACCTCCCTTAGGGAGGGCAGGGTACCGGACTGTGTCAAGGAGGCAGCAGTGCAGCCCCTGCTCAAAAAACCATAATTGGACATTGATGTCCTGGCCAGCTATTGGCCGGTCTCTAACCTTCCCCTTTTAGGGAAGGTTATTGAGCGGGTGGTGGCTTGTCAGCTTCAGGAGCATCTAGTTTCCTGGATCCCTTGAAGTCTGGCTTTCAGCCAAGTTATGGCACTGAGACTGCACTTGTGGCCTTGGTTAATGACCTCTCCGAAGAAATGGACCAGGGTCATTCAACCCTGCTGATCCTATTAGATCTCTCAGCTGTATTTGATACTGTTTATCATGAGTTGTTGGTGACTGAGTTGCGGGACTGAGCCGGAGTGGGCGGGACTGTTCTTGAATGGTGCTGCTCCTTCCGGACCAGGAGAACTCAGCGTGTGGTGCTGGGGGACTGTTCATCTTCTCCCCGGGGCCTCACGTGTGGAGTCCCACAAGGTTCCATCTTGTCCCCCCTCTTGTTCAAAGTGTATATGCAGCCTTTGGGAGAGGTCGTCAGAGGGTTTGGCATAAGGTGTCATCAATATGCTGATGACACCCAATTGTATCTCTCCTTTTCGTCACACCCAGACCCAGCAGTCTCGGAGCGTACCTGGTGTTTGTCAGCTGTGGGGGACTGGATGAGGGAAAGGAGCCTGAAGTTGAATCCTGACAAGATGGAGGTGATNCCCCCCCCCCCCCGGTAGTCTGGGGTTGCTCCTAAACCCATAGCTTCGCCAGCATGTCCAGGTGGTGGCTGTAGCAAAGGGTGCATTTTGCCAATTACATCTGGTATGATGGCTTAAGTCATAAGTTTCGAACTCGGACCTTGCCATGATCATCCATACTTTTATTACCTCGAGATTGGACTACTGTAACGTGCTCTACGTGGGGCTACCCCTGGTGACGGTCCGGAGACTTCAGCTGTATTTTTAAAGCTATTACTGATGACTTTGAAAAAATCAGGTAGTTTTACAGGGCTGAGTCACTGAAAGCAAGCAAGATGGAACAAGCATTTCCAGCTCCCTCCTTTCTCCCTTAGTTACCAAGACACCACCACCAACCCCATACTACTCAGGTCCATAATCTGGGGCCCATTTTGAAAAAACCTGCCTCGATGTCACTTGGACAAACTCACTGAATCTCATGGCTTCCAATATCATCTGTATGCTGATGACACTCAACTCTCCACCTTCTCTCTCTCCCTCCATCCAGTCTCACCTGGCAAACTGTCTCTCTAATATCTCTGCCTGGATGTCTTGCCACCAACTCAAACTGAATATGTCCAAAACTGAACTCCTCATCTTTCCCCCTAAACCTTCCTCCCTCAATTTCCACTGATGGGATCACCACCCTGTTCCTGAGGCACATACCCTGGTGGTTATCTTTGGCTCTTTTCAAACAGACTGGCATGCGGGGCGGGATGGGTGGAGACCACAGCGGGTGGGTGGCCTGTTACACGGATGCCCAACCACCTACACGCGTGGAGCATCCGCCATTGGCACCCACTGCTCCATGCATGGGCAATGGGTGGAGGTGGATGGAGTGTGGAAGCACACATGTACCCCCACCCACCCGCTGCACATGACGGGAGGGAGGACGTCCATGCAAAAAGGGCCTTTGACTCCTCTCTGCTTTAAACCTCAGATCAAATCTGTCACAGTGTCCTGTCATCTCTCCCTGCACAACATAGCTAAGATCCAGCCCCTCGTTTCTATTTACACTGCCAAAACTCTAGTCTGTGATCTAGTCATTGTCAGGAATCAGGGCGTGACAACTCCCTAAGAATAAGAAAGCAGGAATAAATCTAGCCATTTCTATTTCCACTGCCAATACTCTAGTCCGTGACAATCTATAATCTACAATCTAGTCATTGTCAGGAATCAGGGCATGACAACTCCCTAGGAATAAGAGAGCAGGAATAAAGATGTAAGAGCCGCCTATAGACAACAGGGGGAACTCAGACCCCAGAAGGAAGGAACAGTGCCCCAGACAACAGCATGGTAAAAGTAAGGTTCTCCTCAGACCTGGCAACAGAGCTCTAATCAGAGCATAACCTGGATTAACACATCATCAGGGGGAGAGCTGCTGGTACTGTGGACTGCTTAGGACAAAAAATAGGGAGACTCATGGGAGCCAGGAAGATAACAAGCAGCAGGTGAGTGCAGTTAAGGGGGAAGCATGAAAGGGGGAAGGCACTCAGATGCAGGGAGATTGGGAGGCGGAGAGTGAGGGAACCGAAGGAACACATGGTAATGAGAAAGAGGCAACACAACAAGCAAGACAGACAACAATACAGCCACAATGAAGGACACCAAGGCAGGATTTAGAATAGGCAGACAAACTCTGGAAAGCAAGCAGCCAAGGTAGCCAAGCGAGGCAGATAACTGGCAGAGAAGAGCTGTGTCTGTGCTCCTTACATAGGCTACAGGGCATGGCCACACCCCTTGTGCTGGGCTTCCTAATGAGCTACAGATTAACTATCTGCACCTGCGTGGTGGGGAACCTGCCCCGTCCCTGCCTAGCTCAGAAGTCAGGAAGTGGTGTGTAGGCGTGTCAGGTGGCCCAGTGGGGGATACCGCAAGGGGTGCTAGGCTATTAGAGCAGCCCTGGGGGAAGTGTGTTTCCTGATAGTCATGTCTTGCCTTGTCTATTGCAACCTCCTCTACTGGCCTTCCCCACTCTCAACTTGCCCCCTCCCTTTTTTTTTTCCTTCAAAACTCCGCTGCCAACATCATCCACTTTGCCTGCCACTTCAATCATGTTCCATTAGCTTCCCCTACCTGAATACATTCAGCACAAGCTCCTGATCCTTACTTTCAAGGCCCTTCATGGTCTTGTCCCCTCCTTCCTCTCTGTGCTCGTTTCCTGCCACACTCCTGTCTGGGAGGTCCATTTCCACTCTGCTGCCACTTTTGCCTGCTCACACAACTCTTCCTTCCTTGCTGCCACCCCTCCCTCCAATGCCTTGAAGTCTCGCTTTGAATACATTATTTCTGCTCCCTCCCTCCCAGCCTTCAATCCTTCCTGAAAACCTACCTCTTCTGTCAGACTTTCCCTAGCTCCTCATTCTATTCATCTCCTCCCTGATTTTCTGTCCCTTTCTCCCGGTAACTAAGCAACTTCACAATTTCATGGATGTATTCTGTTTCTCCCTCTTTTCCCCTCCACTTCATCTCCCCTTCCTTGCCTCTCAGATTGTAAGCTCACTTAGTTAAAGACCTGTCTGTAATTGATTATTGTAAAGTGCCAGGTACATTGCCAATGTTATATAAATAAAATAAATAATAAAATAATAATAAATAATTAATAATCTCCAACTTGGCCCTTTCTCTAGAGTTTCACATCTAGGCTGTGTCTGAAACTTGCCATTTTCCCTTCATAACATGTCTGGGATCCAGGGCTTTTCCAAGCCAGAAGCAAGAATTCAGGACACTATACTGATTGATGTGCTTGTAAAAGCTTGGAGCGGGGATTCCACTTAAGAATGCTTTCCTAATATATTATTCAATCACATCCTCCTCCTTGTCACAAGCATGGTGAACAAGACTGGTATACAGAAGTCATAAAAGTTAAAGGAAAGGAAGTGGAAGGTGTGGAAGATTTATCCAGTCAGTTTTAAAGCATAACTCAAGAGATGTATGCCAGCAGATTATACAATGCAAGCATCATACAGTTGTGCTAGTATGAAAATAGTACTTTGTTTTCCACTATTGTTAAGCGTTTTTAATGCTGTAGTCTCTATCAATTTAAATAAATAAACAAATAAAATACTAAGGATAATCCTTCTAAGATGATGCTCACTTTCAGGAGGATACACTTTCCTTTAGCTACCATTGGGTCAAAGATCAAATCTCTTTTACTCTGCCATCATGCCGGAAATCTCCGCTTCGTGTGTCCTGTTCAGTTTGTTGTCCTTTAATTCTCTCTCTCTCTCTAAACCTTTAGCAGACAGAACTGAACTCTAGTTTTTGGTATAAACTCTCTAATTCCTGCTAGAATATAATAAATTCTGTGTTATCCCTGGATTGATCTGTTGTTGCTATTTAACCAAACTAAGTTTCTTTAGCTTTGTCTGAAATACAACTATTTTTAAAATGGGTTTGCCATGCCGACAGGTGCCATGGTAGCAGGTGTGGTAGTGACAGCAAAAGCAGCCTCTCCCCATGGGCACCAGGGTGCTGACTCGCCAAATGTCCCAGCTCCCACCGCTACTGCAGCACGGATACTCCCAGCCCAGCCAGTCACAGCTGATAACTCCCCTTGCCAGCACTGCTGCTGCAGTGTGGCTGCTCCCAGTCCAGCCAAGCAGAGCTGACTGTTCCCCTTGCTCTTCCTCCCTCTGCAGCTGGAGTCTTGCACATATGCAAAAGCATGCAGAGCATTTCAGCCCTGTGCACTTTTGTGCATATTTGAGCCAGCAGTCTTGCCCTCCTGGAGTCAAAAAATGATTTAAATCAACAGTAAGTCTTGAGTCAACTGCAGAGACACACAAATGTGTTGTGTGCCTAGCCAAATGGCCCCAGAACCATTTCTAAGTAGCAAGTATAGCTAGGTTACATGCTGCTACTGTAGTAATTATAATTAGGTTAAACAGCTAGGTTAAGCATTGCGTATGCCTAGTAGTGCTACAGAAATGATTAGTAGTAGTAGTAGTTAGGAATGGGCGAACAGAATCGAGTTCGGAAATTCGGTTCAGTTCGGTTCGAAAATCGAGTTCGGTTCAGAAGTTCGGTTCGGTCTGAACTCCCGAACAGAGTTTGGAAATTCAAACCCCATTGAACTAAACGGAATATTATCTTATAGGGATGGGCGAACAGAACCGAGTTCGAAAACTTGGTTCGGTTCGAAAATTGAGTTCAGTTCAGTCGACCGAACTGGTTGAGTTCGGTCTGAACTTCCGAACCATGTTCTCCCATCCCTAGTAGTAGTACTAAATACTCCTGATCCAGAGGCAGTTTGTTTCTGGGGTGCTGATCCACCAAGTGCCCTGGTGCACCTACCGCTGCTGCTGATTTCAGTGCCGAAGCTGCCACCAGTTTCAGAGCTGATGTGATGACTGAAGACACCCACACCTAGGCTCTAATCAATTAAGAGCTGTTGGGAACAGCTGAGGCTGGGTGTGGTTCAGCCAGTGAGAGAGCTAAAAAGACTGAGTTACTCTCAGCCCAGAGGAGTTGCTGGAGACTGAGAAACTGTCTGAAGGACTGAGCTCAGCCTTGGAACAAATCCTGAAGCTGGGAAGGACTGACCCAAGCCCGAGGGGTTTATTTTGGTCACCACAGAATGGTGTGCCAGTGGTAAAACTAAATGGAAAATATGAATTTGTGTGGACCTGAAATGATTACATGAGAGTGTAAAGCAAGAAAAATACATATTACCTACCGTAGATGACATCTTGTCCAAGTTAGCAGGAGGTGCCATATTCTCTAGCCTAGATGCTGCCAGTGGGTTTTGGCAGATTCCACTGGAAGAAGAAAGTGCTAAACTGACAGCCTTCATTACTCCTTGGAGGAAGTATTGTTTTAGCAGGTTACTGTTTGGGATAACATCTGCCCCAGAAATCTTTCAAAGATTTCAAAGAAGATGTCAGAGGTCCTGAGTGGACATGAAGGTGTAGTAGTCTACATGGATGATATTCTTGTGTATGGAACTACTAAAGCTGAGCATGATATATGACTGAAAAAGTACTTAATCCTATCTCTGCATCTGGACTTAAACTCAACAGAGAGAAGTGTAAATTTGGACAAACAGAGATTGAATTTCTGGGTCACATTGTCAATCATCCCAGCACTGCGCCAAGCCCAGAAAAGATCAAAGCCATAACAGATCTTAAACCCCCACACGATCCAACACAACTCAGACAATTTTGGGGTATGATTACATACTTAGGAAGCTATCTACCCGACTTGTCCAATACACTGCAGCCTTTAAATGAGCTGTTACAAGCTTCCATTGTGTGACTATGGGGGTCAGGCCAGACCAAGGCATTTCAGCAGGCTAGGAAAAGTTGGTAACTGAAGCACCAGTCCTTGCTTTATTTGACTAAAATAAACCATCAGTGATTAGCGCGGAGGCAAGTAGTTATAGGCTGGGTAGGGTGCTCCTCCAACAAGACCAGAAACTGAGACCAGTTGCTTCTGTTCACAGACCCTTTCAGATTCAGAGTGTTAAAAAAAGGATGTTTGGTCAGTGTATGGGCATCTGAAAAATTCTATCAGTACCTTTGTGGTCTGGGATCTTACAAACGCCTCATTGACTATAAACCCCTTGTGCCACTGATTAAACAGGAAGGATCTTGAAATGAACATCTATCGATGCGCATGCTCAAGTTCAACCCAATAGCAGAGTACATCCCAGGGAAGAAATTACTGGCCTCTGATGCCGTCTCCCAAAACCCAAGGAATGTAACTGAAGATCCAGACACAAAAGGTGAGATCCAGGCCTTCGTTGGGGCAGTTGACAGTCATCACCCCATGGGAAAACCCCTTCTCGAATCCATACTATGTGCTACTGTGGAAGATTCAGAATTGCAGTGTGTGCTAAATTACGTAAGAGATGGCTGGTTAGATGAGAACACAGATGTGGCAGAGCAAGCCAGAGACTTCTTTGGGGAGAGAGGATGGCTGGAGGAATCCCAGGGTCTCCTGACCCATGGGCCCAGGATAGTGATTCCCAAGAAACTCAGAAAGGAGATATTATGGAGAGTCCAACAAGGGCATCAAAGACAAAGTGCTAGGAGAGAGCGAAAGCTTCAGTATGGTGGCCCAGTATTAGGAAAGATATTCAGGAGGGTGTCTTAACTTGTCAATTCTGTAATGAGAACAAACAAGTCAGAGGAGGGAACCACTGACGACGGCCAAACTTCCAGACCTCCCTCGGCAAAGACTGGCTGCAGATTTATGTGCAGCTTCTGGAAAACACTTCTTGGAAGCAGCAGACTACTATTCATGCTGGATTGAAATCCTACAGCTCTCCACAACTACCAGTGCTGCAGTTACTAGGTACAGAATGTCTTTGCAGGGTTTGGACTACCTCAGGCCATAGTAACTGATAATGGACCACAGTTCACCTTCAATAAGTTCAAGGAATTTGCACATGTACGTGACTTTAACTGCACTCGAAGGAAGTGTCCAGATCCATCCACTGGCAGATAGTGACTGCCCAGAGTGCAGCAATAGTAAAGATACACTTAATGGTTCACCCAAACCCCTGTAGAGTGGGTGGGGAGATGTGTTGTCCTGATTTTGGAGTGTTGGCTACCCACTAGCATGGGGGTTAAATTCCTTCCAGATTGGCCAGTCCTCAAACCTGGCCAGCAACACTCTTCACAGGGAAGTACCCACTGGGCACCACAAAAGCAATGGAATGTCTCCAGTAGTGAAAGGAAAGCTCAGGCACACAGTGGAAAGTCAGAGTGGAAATGAACTGTGATAAGCTGCCACTGTCACCCACACCAGCTCATTCCTAGTGGGTCCCCCAGAACAGGCTACCCCCTCCACTCAAGGCACGAGGGAAGAGGGGGGGCATATTTTTCTTTTGTGTGTCTGTCAATTTTCCTTTTGATTCTTAAATATTTACATAACATAAGCATGTTTATGGACTATTTGTAAATTCCTTTATCTGTTATTTCAAAAACCATACACTTTTCTGAATTCATAAGTACTATCTGCAACATGACAAGTTGAACTGTGTTTTGACATATCCTTCCCCTCTAAGATGAGTGGAAAGAGAGAAAAAACAATTTATTTCCAGGTTGTAATAAAAACATTCTTTATAGATGTAGGCAAGAATTCTGAAAATGAATCTGGTTACATTGATAGCAGTTCTGTTATGGAGAGAAAAATAATGTATAATTTACCTTTGATATAAAGCAAAAAAGAATCTAATTCCAATCAAAGGCAGAACAGAAAAATATTGATTCCATAAACTACATATGCTGGTTAAAAAGGATTGACCAGGAGCCACAATGATCACTGAAGACTTGGGGCAGGTTCATTTTATTTTCAATTTTCTTTCTTTTCCCATGTTACAGGACTGTCTGTTCAATAGCTTAAGGGAACAGCAATGGGCTCAGAGATATCCTTCAGGCTTTAATATCCAAAATCAATACATTGTTACTCTAAATCTATAGGTCTGAGAAAGACAACTGTAGAAGCTGCAATACTTCTTGTTAAATCATGCTTGGGCTTTATAGCAACCAAAAGCTTCTCAATGAACCATTAGTTTTAACAATCCATTCTTCGCTAAGTTGCTGAAATTTAACATTCCAAATTTTCAAAACAAAAAACTCGTTTCTAAAGGTCTAGATGATATATTTTGATTTAAATTATCTATCTGTAAAACAAAATGAAACGCTTATGTCAAATAGATGTGAAACTGTTAAATTGAATAATATTCTATTGCAAAAATACTGTATTAATACAAAAGGCGGTCTTTCAGTTTAGATTGCGGATTCAGCTTCGTATTGGATACGTAACTGCAATTTACGTATTTAATTACAGATCTGTATTACGGATCCATATTTAAATCAATTAAAATATTTTTAAATTACTTCACATGTGCAAAATGGCCATTTTGGAAAAGGGCATGAATGGTCTGGCAGCCATTCTGCACATACGTAAGAGGACCTCCCCAACAGGAAAGAGCAGAACCACTCAAGAGCAGTTCTGCGCGCCCTCGCCAGGTCCCACAGTTGTTTCAACACCAACTCATGATCAACCATATCAAAGGCCACCGAAAGATCTAACAAGATCAACAGGGCAGAATTCCCCTTGCCTATCTCCAGGTGCAGGTTATCGTCAAAGGTCACAAGCCCAGTCTCCATACCATACCCAGGGTGAAAGCATGACTGGAATGGATCCAGGAATCCAATGATATTCAGATGAATCTGGAGCTGTCAGGCAACCACCCATTCAATAACCTTCCCTTCCAAAGATGGCTTCTTAAGCATGGGCTGGACAACCAGTTTTAAGAACCTCCGACACCCTACTCTCCCGAAAGGTGTTGACAACCCCAGCAAGCAATGGCCCTAGCGTCTCCCAGTTGGCTTTCACCAGTCAGGATAGGCGAGGATCTAGTTCACAACTGGTTGCCCACACTGCCTTAAGCACCTCCCCTGCATCAGTGGGTGATTCCAATTGAAACTGATCCAAATATACAGGCCAGACTGAGCGTCCATAACCACAAACTCTGATTCTGCTGGTAAAATGGCAGCCGCCAAGTCATGGTGAATACAAGTGATTTTGTCTGCAAAGTAATTAGTGGACCAACCAGCCATCATCCCCTCCAGGTGAGCAGGGCTCCACCCCACAGCCACAAGCCAAAGGTGCACGCCCGCCCCCAGCGGGCGGCAGCCCTTGGGCGGCGCCCGAAGGGCGGCGACAAAAGGGCGCTGGCCGTTTTGTGGCCGTTGTGAGGCCGGAGTGAGGACCTATGATGCCTCCCTATACCTCCCTCACCTCCTCGCCCTCTATCACCTCCCTCCTTCTAGCCTTTCTCACGCACCCCCTCCTTCTCCCTCTTCCATCACCAGCGGCCTTTCTCCAGCCAACCTACCCCTTATTCTCACCCACGCCCATCCCCCCTCCCCACCCTCATCCCCCCTTACCCATTCCCCCTAGGCCCAAACCCGCGACACCCAGGTGTTCCACAGACCATTGTGGCCAATACGAGGCCAGTGCACGACTCACACCCCGCAAACCCGGCCGTTCCCCATCCCCCAACCTCATCCGCATCCCCTGCCTTCCCAAACACCAATTGCCTTTTTCCTGCTCCCTCTGGAACTGCCGCTCGTCCGTGGCTAAAGCTCCCTTCATCCACGATCTCTTCCTCTCTCGCCCCTTTCAACTCCTGGCTCTTACGGAAACCTGGATCACGCCCTCCAACTCTGTTACCCCGGCTGCTCTATCCTCCGGGGGCCTGTCGTTCTCTCACCGCCCCCGCCCTGAGGGCCTGGGTGGTGGTGTGGGCTTGCTCCTTGCTAAGCACTGCCAATTCAAAACCCTCTCCCCTCCCCCCTCCTCCTCCTTCCCTTCCTTTGAGGCCCACTCTGTGCGCTTATACTCCCCTCTACACCTTCGGGTTGCTGTCATCTACCGCCCCCCGGGTTCCCTCTCCTCTTTCCTCCCGGACTTTGAATCCTGGCTCACCTTCTTCCTCTCCGATGATATCCCCACTCTTATCCTTGGTGATTTCAACATTCACGTTGACACGCCCTCCGCCCCCTCTGTTTCCCGCTTTCTCTCTCTCGCTTCCTCCTTTAATCTCCGACTCTGGACCGACTCCCCCACTCATACTGACGGCCATTCCCTCGACCTCGTCTTCACTCGAAACTGTTCTCTAACTGACCTCTCCTTTGACCCCTTCCCTAGTTCTGATCACTTCCTCGGCTCCTTCAGCCTTTCCCACCGACCCCCCTCCGCCTCCCCCTCTATGCGCCCCTTCCGCAATATGCAGGCCCTTACTCCCTCGGAGTTTGCCGCACATCTTTCCCCCCTTCTCCCCCCCGTTTTCGCCTCCTCCTCCCCTGACTCTGCTGTCTCTGCTCTCAACGCTTCTCTCTCCTCGACCCTTGACTCTCTTGCCCCCCCCTCTGCTCGCCCCGTCCGCCCCCTCGACCCCCGCCCCTGGCTTACCCCTGCCATCCGCTACCTCCGCTCCTGCGCCCGGGCTGCCGAACGCCTCTGGCGCAAATCCCGCTCCCTCCCTGACTTCCTCCATTACAAATTCTCCCTCTCCTCCCTCTCCTCGGCTATCTCCCTAGCTAGGCATCGCTATTATGCCTCTAGGATCGAATCTTTCTCCCGCGACCCTCGCCGCCTTTTCTCTACTTTCGACTCCCTTCTCAAACCCCCCTGCCCTCCTCCGCCCTCTTCCCTTGCTGCTCAGGATCTTGCGTCGTTCTTCACCTCCAAGATTGACAAGATCCGTCGGGATATTGCCTCCCTCCGCCCCCCGCCCCCCTCCCTCCTCGCATCCTTCCCTCCTGCCTCTCTCCAGGAAATCTCTGCTCTTCTCTCTTCATCCAACCCCTCCACCTGCCCCCTTGACCCGATCCCCTCCCGCCTCCTGACCTCTATTGCTCCCACTGTCGCTCCCCCCCTTCTGCATGTCGTCAATCTCTCCCTTTCCACAGGCTCCTTCCCCTCTGCCTTCAAACATGCCACTGTCTCCCCCATCCTCAAAAAGCCTACCCTGGACCCTTTCGATCCCTCTAGTTACCGGCCGGTCTCCCTCCTTCCCTTTGCTTCGAAGCTCCTGGAACGTGTCGTCTACTCCCGCTGCCTGAACCTCCTCTCTGCCAACTCCTCCCTCGACCCTCTCCAGTCCGGCTTCCGCCCCCTCCACTCTACTGAAACTGCCCTGGCCAAGATCACCAATGATCTACTTGTCGCTAAATCGAAGCGCCACTACTCCGTTCTTGTCCTCCTTGACCTCTCTGCTGCCTTTGACACTGTCGACCACTCGCTCCTCTTGGACTCGCTTTACTCTTTGGGCTTCCGTGGCTCTGTCTTTGACTGGTTCTCCTCCTACCTCTCTGACCGCTCCTTTAATGTCTCCCTCCCCGAGTCGACCTCCCCCTCCCTTCCCCTCTCGGTTGGGGTTCCCCAAGGTTCTGTCCTTGGCCCTCTCCTCTTCTCTATCTACACCCTGTCCCTTGGCGAAATTATTGCCTCCCACGGATTCCAATACCATCTCTATGCTGATGACACCCAACTCTATCTCTCTACCCCCTCTCTCTCCTCCTCTATCCGCTCACGCCTCGTCGACTGCCTCTCTGATATCTCCGCCTGGATGTCCCGACGCCAACTCAAACTGAACATGGCCAAGACTGAACTCCTCATTTTTCCTCCATCCCCCTCCTCTCCCTCTGACCTGACCGTCTGCATTGATGGGGTCACCATCCGTCCTGTTCTCCGTGCCCGCAGCTTGGGCTTCATTTTTGACACGCACCTCTCCTTTAAACCTTACATTGACTCTGTGGCCAAATCCTGCCGATTCGCTCTCCTCAACATTGCCCGCATACGCCCCTTTCTATCTGTCTCCTCGGCCAAAATCCTTGTTCATGCCATGGTTATCTCTCGCCTCGACTACTGCAACCTCCTCCTTGCTGGCCTCCCTCGCTCCCACCTGTCCCCCCTTGTTGCGATCCAAAACTCTGCCGCCAAGATCATTCACTCTGCCCGTCGCTTCGACCATGTAACGCCTCTCCTCCTCTCCCTTCACTGGCTCCCCCTTCCTGAACGTATCCTGTTCAAACTCCTGGTTTTCACGTTCAAATCGCTCCATGACCAAGCTCCCCCTTACCTCTCGGACCTAATCGCCCTACGCACTCCTGCGCGCGCTCTCCGCTCTTCCTCTGTCCCCTCCCTCGCTCTCCCTCGTTTCTCCTGCTCGCCCAACCGCCTTCGTCCCTTCTCCCTCGCTGCCCCGCATGCCTGGAACTCCCTCCCTGCCGACATCCGCCTTGCCTCCTCCCTCCGCTCCTTCAAATCCCTCCTCAAGACCCACCTTTTCCATGCTGCCTTTCCCAATGCCCTCTAGTCTTTCCCCTTGCTCTTACTGTCAGCCCTCCTCTGCTGACTGCTGCTACCGACCACCTTGTAACCAAGCCAAGTACACGCACCTGAGACTTCGCATCCGCCTGAATGTTTGTTTGTCTTCTCCCATGTCTCTCCCGCTGTCCCCTCTCCTTGTCTCCCCCTCCTTGTCTTTTAGATTGTAAGCCACAGGCAGGGACCGCATCTGATTGTATGTTCTGTACAGCGCCAGGTTGCAACTGGCGCTTTATAAATGTTTAATAATAATAATAATAATAATGTAACCAAGCCAAGCGCGTGCACTTGGGACCTTGCATCTTTGTGAATGTTACACTCCTTGTCTCTCCATCTGTTCCCCTTCCTTCGTCTCCCCCCCCATCTCTCAGATTGTAAGCCCTACGGCAGGAACCGTGTCTATTCAATTAATTTGTAAAGCGCCAGGTACATTGCTGGCGCTATATAAATGCTTGCTAATAATAATACTAATAATAAATTCATTAAAATGTCACAGCAGGCATCAGATGACTCCATTCGTAAATGGATTATTCATAAAGGGATAAAGAATAAAACTGAAAATATCATAATGCCACTATATAAATCTACGGTGAGACCACACCTTGAAAACTGTGTGCAGTTCTGGTCACCCCATCTCAAAAAAGATATAGTAGAAATAGAAAAAGTACAGAGAAGGGCAACAAAAATGATAAGAAGTACGGAACAGCTCCCCTATAAAGAGAGGGTGGATAGGTTGGGGCTCTTCATCTTGGAGACGACAGAGGGGACAGAAGTTAAAAAAATTATGAGTGATGTGGAACAAGTTAATAGGGAACGGTTATGGGTTATTTACCCTCTCAAATAGTATTAGAACTAGGGGTCACTCCATGAAACTAACGGGCAGCAGATTCAAAACAAATAAAAGAAAGTATTTTTTCACCCAACACACAATTAAATTGTGGAATTTGTTGCCAGAAGATGTGGTCAAAGCCAGTAGTATAGCTAGGTTTAAGAAAGGGTGGGACAAGTTTCTGGAGGATGTCATAATGCCTATACAAATCAATGGTGCGGAGGATGTCATAATGCCTCTATACAAATCAATGGTGCGACCGCACCTGGAATATTGTGTGCAGTTCTGGTCGCCCCATCTCAAAAAAGGCACAGCTGAACTAGAAAAGGTACAGAGAATGGCAACAAAAATGATCAAGGGCATGGAAGGGCTCCCGTATGAGGAGAGGCTTGGTAGGTTGGGGCTCTTCAGTTTGGAGAAGAGACGACTGAGAGGAGATATGATAGAGGTCTATAAAATCATGAGTGGTGTGGAACTAATAAACAAGGAGCAGTTATTTACCCTCTCAGTTAGTACTAGAACTAGGGGACACTCCATGAAACTCATGGGTGGCAAGTTTAAAACAAATAAAAGAAAATATTTTTTCACTCAGTGTATAATTGGGTTGTGGAATCTACTGCCAGAGGCTGTGGTAAGGACCAGTACTATAGCTGAGTTTAAGAGAGGTTTGGGAAAGTTTCTGGAAGATAGGTCCATTAACAGCTATTAGCCAGACAGGATCGGGGAACATGACGGGAGCTGGAGGAAAACAACAGGGAATGGATCCCCCATTGTGACCTGTTGGGTGCTTCTCCCAAGCCACTGTGATTGGCCACTGCCGGAGACAAGATGGAGGGCTACATGGACCATTGGTCTGACCCAGTATGGCACTTCTTATGTTCTTATGTTAGGATAGGCCCACTAGCAGCTATTAGCCCAGTAGATTTGGGGAATCTAATCTCTTATTGTCAGGAGCTGGGAGAGAACAATGGGGAATGGATTGCTCCATTGTGACATGTTAGGTACTCTTCCAAGCGACCGAGGTTCGCCACTGTCAGAGACAGTTGGTGGGTTCGAAGGTCAAAGGATGGGTGTATTCTGCTTTAAGTGCTACTTAAATCTAGCCCTACACAATTCCAGTAAGTTATCAGTATGCTTAGCAGTTGAGCAAATTTCTCCCCCTTTGGGTCACAGAATTATTATACTTTGTAGTAAGTTAAGAGTAATGCCCTGTCTTTTTCAGTAACAGCCATGAAAACTGAGTGCTCAAACCTGCTTTTAGTAGACAGTTCAAAACTACCATAAATGCCTCAAAAGAAGATAGGATTGACCATCATTTTTCGGTACCAAGTCAATGTTACAAAAAACAGCAAGAGTTGTTATTGTGAAAAAATGTGTTTATAGAAGTCAAAATTGCCCTTAATGCATCTCTTTGCAGACTTTTTCCCCTGGGCACAGACTGGTTTATTAGCGCTATTGAATTTTTTTTCTTTTCAAAATTCAGAATTACTTTGAATGTAGTCAAAACTGAAATTATCCTTTAAAATGTGAACACTGGTTAATGAAAAGGCTTATGTTTTCTCTGAGAAAAATGCCTTTTTGTATGAGCTATCAGGAAATAAGAGAATTTAAGGCATAGATTACATGAAAAATCATACATGCCTACCTTCAAACATATGATTAATCTACTGTTTTTGATAAATTAGTCTGGGCTCTGATTTAACAAGGTAATAAAGTCTTTGACCATGATCCAGCTAGGAATCATCCTGCACTGTCGGAGGAACAAACGTGGAAAGGTGAAATCTGCACCAAATCCACCTAGTAGTTTGCGCATGCTGGCTGGCACCACCAGTTACAGGACTGGGGTGGGGAAAGCACTCTCAAGAATCAGGGATTGCCAGAGTCACCAGAAAAGGGGGGCTGTGCTGGTAGGGGGCATCATGGCATGGAGTCTGGGTCTTACCAGTGTGCACTGTGCAGGGGGATGGCTGAGCCACAAGCAAAGAAAGTCAACAGGGAAGCTGGCTGGATCGGCTTCCTAGTCTCCCAGCCACTCTCGTGGCTGGATGGACACTGCTAAGTCCCAGACCTCATTCCCTACCATAATATGCATTCCACCCTCACGCTAGCACAACAAGCACTCAGCATCTCCCACCACCACAACCAGTACAGCAATCACCCTACAGCCCCTACCAATACAGCAACTTCCTCCTCCTCCTTAGCACAGCAATCCCCCCGCAATTTACTCTTCCACTCCTGACAGCATAGCAAACTCCCCCATTCTCCTAAGTGTTCCTGGCTGCCCATCAGGGAGCTCATGTTGCCCCTTTGCCTGAACTGACCAGGTGCAGGGGCATTGTGCACCCAACATGGGATGTACCACCCCCATGCAGATGGGGTGTCGGACACTGCTGGGGCATGCACAAGGGCCCCATGTGCCACAGCAACCCAGTGAGGTGCTGGGGTGGCCAGTGGCAGTTGCTCAAAGTTCCGTCGTCTGCTGCTGGGTCGTAGCCAGCGTTGCTAGCAAGGGGGGATGGAGCTAATCCACCCTGGGTGCTGGCGTTAGGTTGGCTACCTTGGCACACCCAGCATACACTGCCAGCGGGGAGAGGAATCTGATGGAGCAGAGTTTTCTGCTCTGCATTTGGTTGAAAGGGAAAGCTGAATTGCGATCTTAAACTTTAAGCACGTGCTCACTGTTCCCTTGTATTAACTCCATTAGTGTATTAGAAAATAAAAGAACGGCTCCTCCTAGGAGAGCAGGGGATATGTGAAAGGAAAAGGTAAGATGTATAGGAGGTACAGCCAGTGGGAATGAAATTTGAACTCTGTACCTGCTTGTTGAATGTTCTCCAAGGCTGCAGGAGATCTGTGGCTGAAGTGTTCTGTTTAAGTCAGCAGGAGTACTCATATTTAAATTCAGGCATGAGCATAATTACCTTGCTAAATCAGAGACCTAAATGCTTAAAATTGAGCACATACATGTGTTCAGGGTCTCTGACAGAATAGCTTTATGTTATATTGAAAATAACTGTGAAAGCTCTGAACCCAATTTCAATACATTATTTTAAATTTCTTCTACATTAAATGCACTTTTGTTTTAACTTAATGAGATGCCTATTATCAAGTGATACCTAGAGCACTACTAACTCTTTGTAATAGGCTGAGCTGGGACAGTGGTGGTTTAAGAGACTGCAAGTCTTTGCACTCCCGCCTCAGGTGCATTAATATTAGTTGGCCAACTGGGAATTTCTGGGCTGAAATAAAAGAGGCCTCACACAGCATAGTTCAGGACTGGGGGCTGCAAGAAAGGCTGTCTCAGAGCAAGGAAGAAACCGGTAGGCCTGGTGCTTCCTGGAGAGAGCCAGTGGAGTTTGGTCTTAGGCAGGTATTCCCGGAGGGGACAGGTGTTACGTTTTGTTCAGCCAAAGTGGTGGTGGTTTTGTTTCTCTCTTGTTGTAAATAGAACATGGTGGTGACATGAGCTGCACTAAGCAACACAACAAGGGGGGTCCCCAAATGGAAAAAAGGGGGGAAAGGACCAAGTCCTAAGAACCCAGGAGCAAGAGATAATAAGAGCACATACACGCTTAATGAGTCATCATACAATTATATAGAATTCATAAAATAAGTGAGATAATATGTAAAATGCATAAAATAATTCAGTAATCTTAATAAGTACACACAATCAAAGATATATGGTTACAAAATAATACAAACCTAACAAGCAGACACAGTCAGGCATGCAATGAAAACAATCCTGACAGGCAAACAACAAACAGCACATCATCAACTTCAACAGACTAACAGAAAAACATAGTGAAACACATGGTTCAAACAAGTTAACGTGACAAGGCAAGCGTTACGAGTCCCCGGTTAATATACTTGTTTCGTATGTGAACTTCTTCAAGATGCTACGCTTCATTATACTGTGCCATTTACTTGACAATGGAAGGGTGGCACTGGTTTCCCCTTTCCACACAGCAGAGTCAATTTCTCCAGCAGTGGTTAATCACCAACTTAGTTTTCCTCTAGGACCTTCCTATGCATTACATCTTGCCTGCTGTGCCTTACTGGAAAGACTTGGTCCTGCAAACAACAGAACTACACCTGAAAAGAAGGCCGTCGCATTCCTCTCCCTGCAATCTGCTTCACCAGATGAGAACTTTCAGACCAAAACTCTATTACAAACCATCTTTTCTATCACCCCACAATCTGACCTCAGATTAGACTCCACGTATCCTAGACGTTTACCAAAGTTCAGGCTTGAAGTATTTTCTGCAGGCAATGTAAGACCTTTTTCAATCAATCTATTTTTTATTTTAGCAATTAGTCATAAATCTAAAAACAAATACAAATATAAACATAATAGAAAATTTAAAAAACCAAATGAATTAAACTGCAGTCAATAATGTTTTTCATTGAGAGTTTAAAAAAGCATAAGTAGCAACCGACTTAATAGTTGAAGGGTTGTTAGAAGATAGGAATTTCATCTTGTAAGATAATGGATGAAAAAATCTGCTAAAAGTAGCAGAATCCATTGCGATCTTAACTTTTTGTAAAATATACAGTCAAACAGAACATGCACTATATCGTCTATTTTCCCAGAGCCACAGAAACAAAAATGTCGGGGATATGGGGGTCTTTTGATAACACTTCTAAACAGTTAAATCAAATAACTGAAATGGAAATAACGTGTAAGATAGATTTCCTTAAGGAGGGACTGGATAAATGTACCAGGTAATTTTCCATTTTACAAGTTGACTTCAGCTCAAGATACCACAAAACCAGGTCTTCCTGCCAAGCTATATCCAACACACTCTGCTTAATAACGGCACTTCACTGGGTGTGTGATTTCCCTAGATGAAAGACCTAACCTTGCAGTAAGACATTTTTAACTTGACCAGTATTTGGCAGGCAGGCAGGGTTAGGGCTTATGAGGGAGGTAGGAGTGCCAGGGGGGTTTAGATTTCTTAAAATGTATTTATACTTATTTGTATGCTATTTTATATTATTATGTGGCCTGAGCCTTTGGGATATAAACTAAAATAAATATCCTGCACGGTACTGAACTAAAAAGGAGGGAGAGGGGATAGAAAGAGAGAAGAGAACAGAGAAGCCCTATACCATTCTCAGAAGACAATGTCCTGATAATTTCCATCTGATGTATTTGAGATCTACAGAGTATTAGAAATCAGATCTACAGAGTATTAGTTAGTTACTGAGGCTTCAATACTAACCATAACAGCATTGGCAGAGCACCACTGCAACTCAAGTCTTCGAGTACAAATACCATATCCAAGTGATCAAGAACCACTTTCCCAAGAATTACCACATCTGTCGGCTCTCTAAACAGTTCTGAAGCTCAGGGAAAGTCCTTCACAGCTTTTAAAAATATATATTTTTATATACCACTTTTTCAAAATACGGTTGGAACACATCCTGCGAATGAGCCCATGATACTCTTGTGAGACTTTCCTGATTGCATCAGATAATATTAAATTCATTCATCCTCTGTTTTCCTTAATATTACAAATCTCAACTAAGTCATTTCCATACCACTGAGAGTAATATTTCCAATCTACTGAGAGAGTATATGGATTAAAATCTCATGACTCATCTGGACAAAATAAAAAACCTTTGTATTGCCTTCCTGTTTACCATCCGTATCATAAAATCTTTTGAAGTCAGCTTAAAGGATCCAACAAAGATTTTTATGCTGAATTGAAGAAAAGTATTCAATACAGGATTTTTTAAATGAATCAATGCATTTAAAATAAAAATCTAGCAATGAAAGACATACGAACTAAATTCTGCAGAAATATTTTTAATTTTCAACCGAGGTCATTTTCCCCCTTGTTCACTGCTTCTTCATTAAAGCTACAATGCTTGAATATGTGATGTGAAATTCATCTCCATGGCAATGAACTGATATCATAAACAGAGGATTAAGAAACCACTGCAGATTAATATGTATAGCAAAACTGGGTTGTGAAAACGAGGGCTCCTATTCAAACACAAATGCACAAAATAAGAAAAAAAGAGAAATCTACAAGGGAACAGAAAACTGTCCAAGAAAACTGCTTTTTACTACAAATGTTCTCTTTGTTCAAGTTTGATACAGTGTGGAAGTTAATAACTGCAATAAATATTGAAGGAGTGACTAGAATGTGTGTGTAGGAGACCCAAATTCTGGGATCAGCTCTGCCGAGGACTCCTTCCATGATCTTATACAAACCAACCTCTCTCTAGCTCAACAATTTTAAAATGTTTTAAATGGAGTTACCACTACACTAGTGTACTTGTGGTAAAATGTTTAATGTCCCTAAAGCTCTTGGTGATCCCTAGATGAAAGAGGGTATTAAAATGTAAAGTAAAGCAGAGATAAACTTAGGGCCCCAACAACCAACTGAGAAAGCTAAAGTCGTCTTATTTATTAAACTACCCACTCAATTTCTACGGAATATGATTTTATGTATCTCAAAGAAACACACACACCTCAGACAAATACTTTAAAAAGGCAAAGTGCAAACACCACTTAACTCAATGCCATAGAATGCAGGAAATACAAAAAATGGCTTCAATCCTCAAACTCCCAATTATTGATCAATCCCATTAATTTCAACGGAACTGATCCTGAGTAAGAGGTTTGAGGACTATGGCCTAAAAGCCATAGAATGGAGAAACCATCTTTCACACAGACTGTACAAGGGTTCTCACCTGGCCTGGTGGTAACCCTTCAGTTTGGCCAGTTCATGGCCCTTAGTCCAGCTACTGGGGTCCGCAGTGGGCACAATCCCTCCCTGTCCAGGTCTATCTTCTCTTAAACTGTTCTCGGATTGTGGCCCAGCTGTCCTCCATTGTTCTTTGTCCCTGCCATTTTCATTGGCAGGGATCAGAGCTAGTGCTTCCAAGTGCCTGACCCCACTGGAACTCTCCTCCGAGCCTCCCACTGTTACTCCCTGGCGGCTGCTCAACCACCCTGCTCGATCCCACTCTTGTCAGCTTCCTGATTGGCTCTGCTCCGCCACCACTTGGCATCTTCCCCAGCTGTGTTGCACTCTCGGCGGGCTCCTCCAGTTGGCCCCAAACCCATCATCCACCCTACAGGTGTGTCTTGCACACATGCCTGTGTCTATTGTTACCTGGGCCGTGCTGATCTCACTTGGGTGGCTCTTCTTAAAGGGGCTATACTACTCGACTCTTCTCTCCTTTTACAGGGACAGGATCTCTCTGTAGCTACCCTGCGACACTCCTCCCCATTGGACCCCATTCCAGACAAATGAACAGTAATCAACCATAGACAGACTGTTACCCCTTTTCCAATATCTGTCATTGAATCTGTGCACACAAGTCCAGTTGACTTCAATGTGAATTTCCACTATATACTTGAAGGGAAACCTTGGACACTTTGAAATCCTTCTCATTTGCTATGGTGATCCCCTCACCTCCCCAATCCATATGCACATGTGGATACAGTTACTTATCAGAGGGGGAAAGAAGTGATACAATCTGGAGCTATAATGCTATTGACTGTGATTTGATTACACATGAAGTGAACCCACAGTTTTATCTGGGTATGACAGAAATCCTATGACACAGGATGAACTCAGTAAACCATCATGCTCTTCTAATGAGCAAATACTTCTATTTATCCTAATCTCTACAATAAATATAAAATTGAAGAAAAATAGCTCTCCCCTTAAAAGGGAATAACACGTACAATTCTAAAAAGCTACCTGTGATTCATTTTCAAAAATGAAACAAAGTCAAAAGTAAAAGGGCTTCTATCAGTCTTCCTAAAGGAACATAAAATGCTTCATTTTATCTCAGTCTTTCCACAATCCTGCTTCATCTCATCATAAATTATGGTTACATTTAAGCTCACTAAAATAAAAGCTTCCATATGAAAATCTGTTTTTATCCACACAGTTTTACATGAAAACACAAGCCTAGATCAAGGCTGGAAGCAACTGAAAATCCCTATTGTATGTTTCTTGCAATTTTCCACAGGTAATAACAATTTACACTGTTCTGACTGGCTTATTCACAAGATGTTATATATTTACTAACACGTGTTTTCATTATGTTGGTTGAAAAGTGCTTCAAGCATTTCCAAGACTAATAAAAGGGTACTGTTATTTGCTTTCAAACTCAAATGTTTTTAAAGCTGTCACAGGGCTTAAATGCAGTACTGCTTATTTATAAACTCTCCAAAGCAATAATTCCCCATCAGTTAAGCTATTTAGACAATGTTGCTTGTGTGCATCTCTATGTGAAATTGATCTGTCAGGTGAATATCAATATGCAGTGAACAAGCTAATGATTACAGTTACAACCAGGCACCTGAAGATTCAGGGTGCCTGATGAATCAGGGGTGCCTGAATCAACCTGGCCCCATTTGGGCACCACTGATGCCCGAATGGGACAAGACAGACAGCTTGAACGTGCTGTCTGGCCTTTGAAAGTGACAGGCCCCAGCCAGGACCACTGCAGAGCCCAACTCAGCAGCAGTTCTGGTCAGGGGCTGTCACTTTCAAAGACCGCTTCCCCCTCTCCTCCCACACACAGTGCCCCTTACCTGAGAGGCACTGGGGGAGGAAGGGAAGCACTGGCTGGCCATTGAAACTGACAAGCCCGAGCTGGGACTCCTGGACTTGTCCGTTTTTCTCGGTAATGCTCACATTTTCAGGTGTCAGGCACTCAATTGATCCTCGGGTAGCATGTCGGGTGCCCGAGGGAGTGTCCAAAAACATGGGCATTACTCGCAGGTACTAACTTTAGCACCAGTTAAATGATATCTTAGGCAAAGATCTTCATTACTATCAACAAGAAAGAAAATCTTAACAGCAGTTAGCCTTTCCTTTCTAGAAGTGGTATAATGTTTCTATTGAAGTTTACAACAGCTTTTTCTTTAGTGATGTATTTTCATTTGATCAATCAGTTTGCACATATATGCCATATAAAAGTCTGCTTCATTTGCTTAGTATTTTTAAAGAGAATTAAACTTTAAGTCCAGCATATTTTCCATGCTTTGAACCTATCCATTTTTTAAAAACCTACAAGCTAAGTTCCATATAGTTATTCATACTCAATATTTCTACAATATTGATAGTCCAAGGTTTGTTACTGGATATAAATTCTGTTTGTACAATATTGATAGTCCAAGGTTTGTTACTGGATATAAATTCTGTTTCTAGGTTGAGGATGGACATACACTTTTCATTTAGTTAAAAGCCACGACAAGGGAGGAATGTTAGAGGATAAAACAACAGCTTTATGAGAATGAGAAACCGCCGCTAAAGGGTAGCAATGTGAAGTCAGGCATGGTACAGAGGAACACAATGCAAGTCAGTTACAACAGTCTACAGTTCAGTTTCAGAGATAGGGGTCACCTGGGTTAGGCCTTAAGGTCATCTGTGGCACTCCTCTGCTGTCCAGGTAGAATCCACAGCTGAGTCAGCTTCCCCCAAACTGCAATTATAGCAACCCCCTTACAGGATAAATCCATAGACAGCTTGTTAGCTGCTTTGGCTACAAATGCTACAGGACTAGCCCGAAGCCAAGCTGGAGTCAAGATATCTGAGTCGCCCAGATACCTTCCTGCTCTAGGTCACCATTCTGCCACTTAAGCATGCCTAGAGACTAGGAGGCCAAACTTTAGGACAGGCTCCAAAAAGCCATTAGACCTGCTCTCTCAGGGTGTTAACAAATGAGACGATAGCCCACACCAAGTGGGTGTCCAGTACATGTTCACTGCCTGTTTATTGGGTCCCCACCAGATGTTAGCCCCAACGGACACAGAGTCAACAATTACGTGACACTCCAGTGTCAGGAACTGCCAATCCCACAATGCAGGCAAATGTGGGCTAATCTTCTGGCGCGTGTCCATGTCTTGTCCTCATGCAGGTCTGCTATACCGCAGAGTAGACAAAAAGCCTAGAGCATTCCGAGCAGCAACCGCTTCCTGCTCCTCTCTCCGCTCTCGCTCTCACTGATGTCTTAAATGTCCAGTGCACACCAAATTTAAAATATGCATTATCCCAGCAGCATGTTCCAGACACTCACTCTTCCTGAGTCGTTGCCTTCTCTAGAGCGACTTCCACAGTCAATAGTAAGTTAATGCACCAGGGGGAAGGAAGGGCTGCATTTACACAGCTGCATTTTTGCTGTATTCACTGTTATCCAATTATGTTTGTTTGTTTTTTTCTTTACTGTGTTCACAGGTGGCCAGGATTGCATGAGGGAGGGGGACTGCAGCGGGCTGGGGTGGGGAGAGGTTCCACAGGGGACTTGGTAGGGGAGGGAGGAAGAGAACTGCTTGGTCCATAGATCCCATTGCAGCAACTGGCCAGCAGGTATTCATTTCCACTTCCCTTTGGGCAAATTATTTATTTATTGTTTATTTAAAGTTAAATTACATCTTATATAGTTAAATGAAGAATAGTCTCCGTGCTTATTCTGGGAAAGGTGGAAGGTTTGGGGGAGTGGGGCTGTGGAGAGTGGCGGTATTGCAAAGTGATAAACCACTTTGAGGACTGGTGGTTGAAATGGAAGGGGGCGGCGGGCGCCTTGAGGGCTCCTAGGGTAGCTCTCCCGTCCCATTCCATCTCTCCCTCTCCCACCCCAAGCAGTTAGCAGGCTCTGTTCTGGGGATCCAGTGGGGAAGCTGTCACCTGGCCCACCTGCTCCTGTCCCCGACACAACCCTCCATCAAGGGGACAAGCCCGGCCATGCCAGGACTCAGCACCCTCTTTCCCACTGCCTGTGACATGTTCTCACCCAGCTGATTCCTGCCTGGCCAAGGGCTGCTTCAATCCCTTCCTCCAGCTCCAACCACTTCTGCTGCCCTCAGGGAAGTCCTGACAGCCAGCGGAGATCCTTAAGTGTCCATCCCCAACCCGGAGACAGCAACATTTATAGCTTTACTTTTTGTTTTGTTTTTTAAATAGTTTTTTATTTTTTCATGTTCCGTGCTTTCCAGTGAGGAGACTGCCGCCTGACCCACCTGCTCCTCACAGGACAGGGGAAGCCTGGGGGTCGGGGGAGTGGAGAGGAGCTGGGGCAGAAGTCTACCAAGGGGTGGCTCTGACTTGCTGCTGGCAAAGCCCGGGACAGGGCAGCGGCGGGGCCATTGGATAAGCAACCTGGATTCAGTCTGTCCAGTGGCCATGAAGTAGGTACCAGCTGGCAAGGTACCAGCTGGCAAGTCCCAGGCTCTGGTATCCAGCCTGGCTGGGAAATGTGGGAGCCTGCATGGTTCCAGCCCACTTTTCTTCTCAGGCAGAGATGGGGCTGGGAGTTCCCGGAACAGGAGAGAATAAGCAAAGACTGATTGCTTTCGCTTTTACATTTTTACTTTCACTTTGAATTTTCACTGTATGCAATTTGCTCAATAAACACAGTGTTTCATGCATAGGAAAAGGTTATTTCCAACTGCAAAGTGCTGGCAGGTGTGAAGCTCCGTGGGTGGGCAGGGACAGGGGGAGATGAAATGCCTCCCTCCAGCTCCGTGGGTGGGAATTGCAGGGCTGGCCCTCTTCCCAGAGCAATATCTTCTTGTCATGGTTCGGCATGGCTGCTCGTCATGACATGGTGACTGGTGTGTTTGTGTGTGAACGGTAGGGAAGAATGCCTGCCTGTTGATTAGGTTTCAGTGTCAGCTGCACAGACATCAATGCCACACAGGGGACTGCCCATCTATTAGGCTCAATATGCAAAACCTGTGACTGGCAGTTGAGTGTTAGCAGCAGTATGGACTGAACACGGACTCCAGCGGGCTATCATCTCATTTGTTAACACCCTTAGTGACATGTGGCTTTATTTATTGCAAACAGCCCTTTATTATTAATTATTATTATT
>QEPC01008617.1:1476-20106 GCA_003113815.1 Sphenodon punctatus | reverse complement strand
AGCCAATAAATATAAAGAAATAATAACTAAATAAATAATAAATCAGGCTGTGAGTGGCTGAGTGGAGTAGCCTTCCCCTATTCCACTCTGCTTGCACCTATCAGGGTCAAGAAGTGGTCCTACAATAATGAGGGACTGCAAAAGTGGGAGGCTAATGCAGCCACTTCACCTTCACTCCCCTGCAAATGTAGCAGACAACTGAAGCTGATCATAGTTCCCCCTCTGATATTGGCATAGGGTATACCCTGCTGTAAGGAACAGGAGCCCTGGATATGGAGGCATCCGAGGATAAAGCTAGGTGGACCTTGATACGGGACACCATGGGTGATGCTAATCAATAGAGTTGCGGCCAATGCCCCTTCCATATCAATAGTGTGTCTCATGTGGTCCCTTGGTACATGCACCTGCAAGAGAGAGCCCCTGCCCCTCAGTGGGAAGCATAATTTGCAGGGTTGACATAATTTGCAGGGTTGGACCAGGACCCCATCTTTCCCCTCCCTCACCCTCAGATGTCACAGGTGAGTAGCTGCACCATATGAGGTGACTGCCATGTCACTAGCAGACAACCAATTAAGCTTCAAGGGAAACCTCTGGGGTGGGGATGCATGCGACTTATAATCAGTCCCTTGCCACCTGGGCAGCTCTTTTGTTCATCGGCTGCCTAGGTGGAGAAGAAAATCCCACCCTTCCACACCTTGTTTTGAGATACTGTGGGTGTTTTTAGACAAGCTCCTCCCCACCTATTACCCACCAATCACCCATTCATCATGTATGTTGCAGGGTTGCATAGGGTGCAGCCCTGCAACATGTCTAATTTCTAAAAACACCCTATGATGGGCATATATGCTGTATGTTATACAGGATCCTGCTGCAGGCATTGCTAGTTGCTGTATTTCAGGGCTGAGAAGGAAATTTTTACACATCTAATGACTGGCCAGTGAGGTGTGGTTCTTTTCCCCTTCTCTGTAGCAGGGTGTGTCGGTAGGCAATAACCTGATGATCCCAATGCTTGAAGTCGCAACTGTTAGGAGGATATCAGACAGGGGGGGAAACTGAGTAAACACTCTGATGGGTGATGTATATAATTATATAAATGGCAATTAACAGCCAAGTGATAGAGGGTCTTGAGGGAGGTCCCAAATTGGACTGTGCGCGACAGAGAGGGGCGGCTCCCCGCTATTTCCACTCCCCTCACCCTTATCAGGGTCAAGGGTTGGTTCCAGAATAATGAGGGACTGTAAACATTAGGGGTGGGACACTGGGGAGAATACCGGATACCGGATGTACCAGTATCAGATCTCCCAGGTACCGAATTTACCGGTATCAGCATACCAGATTTTTAACATTGGTCGAGGTACCAGATTTTTTACATTGCAGCTATTGACTTCAATGGCCGCAATGTAAAAAATCTGGTACCCCGGCCAATGTTAAAAATCCGATATGCTGGTACAGGTAAATATTGGATTTATCGGATTAAGCCAATACACCCAAATACCGGCAATATCGGATCTCGGGAAAACCAGAATTCCCACCCCTAGTGAACATGGGGAGCTGAGGCAGCTACTCCACCCACCCACCACCCCACTCCTGGCAAATTTATCAGATGACTGAAGCCAATCATGGTTCCCTCTCTGATATTATTGGCACAGGTTATGCCCTGCTACAGGCTGCTCACTAGGCTGTAATGGTCAGAACCCAGGGGCTGGGGTTCAGGTGGAGTCTGGGGAGGACATAATTGAAGCCACCTATCTCCCTGATTGGAGCTTTCCTCTCCTCTCCCCGCCCACCCCACCCCAGGTAAAAGCTGCTGCCTGCAGGAGGAGCCCTAGCTCCCAGGGGCTGTGACCAAAGGGCGCGGGCCGTTAGGTGGCCATTCAGTGACCAGGAGGTGTAGGGAGCCCCCCACCTCCAGAAGCTCCTCAGACATGTTTCAGCAGCTGGTGGAAACCTGGACATGTAGCCTGGAATGAAGTCCTTGAATGAGCAGCTTTTTTCATTATTATTATTATTATTATTATTATTATTTATTTATTTTATTTTATTGTAATTTTAGGTTTTTTATCTGATTTAGGGACTGAACCCAGTCCATTAGATTAAGGGGAACAGTAGGGTGGTTGGGGAATGACCTTTGGGACTGGGACCTCAACCCTAGTGGGGGAGAGGGTGAATTGGGTTAGGGAGGGGGAAGTTCTGAGTTGAGGCACCCTGGTGTGAGGATGGGGGTCAAACCTTGGAGGGGACCACTTGGTGGCAGCAGGTGGTGGGGATTGGGGGGGCAGTTTTATTGGGGGGNATTAGCCGGGGGGCCACAATGGAGAGGGCATTCTTGGTGGTCGCACTGTGGATGTGGATCTCCCTCCCGGAGGAAACTCAACTGGCCCCGAGTTTGCTGGCCTTCCGCCAGGCCTGTAAGACCTGGCTGTTCATCCAGGTCTTCGGGGAAGGAAGTCGGTAGTGGTGGGGGAGACGGGTAGTGGGTGGGGGACTGGATTGGGTTAGGGAGGGTTTGGGTATGGGTTATTTTAAACTGGGAGTTTTAGGTTGTTTTAATTGTACTTTAGTTTAATTGTACTTTAGTTATGTGTTTTTAAAATGTTGTTAGCCACCCTGAGATGCTTGTAGCAGGAGGGGGTGGCATATAAATGTTAATAATAAATAAATAAATAATAAATATGGGGGCATCCCAGGATAAAGCTACTCTGATACAATACTTTGTGTTGTGTGGCCCCTTGGTACGTGTACCTGCAATGAGGGAGTAAGCATTAGAGATCAATATTCAGCCAGCAGAATGATCTGGAAAGGACAGCACTAGTTGATGTGTGGAATTGACCATGGGATGAAAAAGTAATTTAGAACTAATTAAGAGCACAATTGTATATTACACCAGAGTCAATAAGCAGTTCTAAATTACATCAAGGCCTCTGCAGCCTATGCTAGTTCCCAAATGTTCAGACAGATTCTGCAGTTGGTCTCCAAGCTACTCCCAGAAGTGACTCTAGAGGCTTGCATTCCTAAATTCTCCAGTCTTGGAACTATATATCCCTTGTGAACATAGATCCTTGGGATTAGGATCTTGAGGTAGAGGCATGTTTTCTAAGTTTCATGGGACTGGACTGAACCTGTTGGGCCTGAGCTGGATCAGGTACACTTTCTGTCCAAGCCCCTTAGACTTGGGCTTGGGAAGACCCCCTAGATGCAAGAGGTTCCAATTCCTATGGCACACCTTGATGTTACTTTAAAGAGGGTTTAAAAGGAGTGAGGAGTGCTTTAGCCTTGTCCCTTTAGTGACATAACCCACCCCTTGTGGAGTGCCATCCATAATTGGTACAGTACTCCATGAGGAGGTTTGGCCACCCAGAAATATTGGACCTGGACTCGGAAGAGCACACGTGCCTCAGGTCCTGGTCTGGGTTGGCTCAAATGCAGTTGAGCTCGGCCCCAAATTTCTGGCCCAAGTATGGGGAGCTGCAGGGACACCCTAGCCGACTCAGGTCAGGAGACGGAATACATGCTCCCCTGGCCTGGCATCGCTGGGGAGGGGGAAGGTAGGGACTGACATGTGGCTGGCTGGCTCCATCTCCATGCTGCGGTCAGCACCCCACTCCCCACCATGTCAGGCAGCCATGGCTGCCAACAACAGGGAACCATAGTTGGCTGCCATGGTAGCCCGCCACGTCAGGCTGGGTTGGTGTGAAAACACACGTGCCTGCCCAGTTCAGCCCAGACTGTAGACCTGTTTCCTTATGGACCCACATTTCTGGCCTGGCCGCCTACCCCACTGTGGTCCAAACTGGGCCCGCATCTGGCTAGCTTGGAACAGACGCACAGGTTTGCTGCTGGCCCAGGTGGGCCAGAGTGGTCTGAACCAGGCAACATCACATTTCTTATGATTCTCTTTCTCCAGTTCTTCAGTATCTCCACATGTGAAAGATAGAATCGGCCCTTCCTGTGTAATTTTCCATAGGATTAAATTATTTTCTGTAGAATTAAATGCAAGACAATTCATTTGATAAAAGGCCAGATACCTATTTCAAGTACTGTGGTGTGAATTTAGAATCATTGCCACAGCTAAATACATTAATTCGGGGCACTCCCTGTGAGATCAGTGAGATGTGCAGCGTTCAGGATGATGGGAAGGAATAAAAAAGGAGAAAATCATTATGCAATCCCCAGCTGGATGATGCTATAGTTGCTCCATCTTTTTGGAGCGTGGGAAGGTTTTCAAGAGCTAGTTCTTTCTAATGAGAAAGGACTGAGCCCTAGAGCATTTTATAGAAAACTGTTCATCTATGTATTTACATGTAGGGGGACTGAATGGGAAGCAACAATCAACACAAGCTAGCCTTTCCTCAAGACAGAGTCATGCAACCTCCACAGCCACAACAGAATACTTCCCAGAACTGCTTCCCTTTTGCAGTTTCTCCAGCGTCTCAGGCAGACTGTCCTACCAATCCTGAACTGACTCTTCAGATCAGTGAGACAATGGGTAATTTCAGACATTATGGGATCAGAGTCAACCACCCTGAATCACAGTGGATTCGGGATGGTGGCTGTGATCGCGCAAACGTGTTTGAGCCCCGCCAGATGTTCACCACGATGAATTCCTGGCGGGGTTCAAAGCTAACCATGATTCTGGAGGTGAGGCCAGCCTCACCTCCAGAATTATGGTTAGCTGAACCACGATCAGGAATGGGGCAAAGGTAACATCTGTTACCTTGCCCCGTTCCGGACCGTGGTTCTGTCTGCGGTATGGAATCAGACGCAGCAGCCTGATTGGCTGCTGCGCCCGCCCGTCTCGCCAAGGGTGGGTGGCTGGAGGAGCACGGGGGGGTGGGGCTGAGCGGTCGCACGTTGTGCCACACAGCCCCACCCTCTCCCCAATTCCCCTCCACAATCAGGCCCGCATGTCTAAAGGACGGCCGGTCTGATCACGGACCGGGATCTGAGACAGATCCCGGTCTAGGGTCCTGAAATTATCCAATGTGGTTACTGTTGGTCACCAGAGTAATTGTTGGTGGCAAAGAATTTCTGATGATATCTTTTATTGGACCAATGTCTGTTGGTGAAGGTATGCAAGAGAAACAAAATTTTTGGTAAATATATTGGAATTTGGGTAAAATTTTATGTTTCTGTTTGGTGTGTGATACAGGTGGTCCACTCTTGGTTTTCAATGAATGTTTAAAATGAAAACTGAAGAAATTTACCAAAAATACTTTTGGAAAATTCAGTATTTTTTCAGGTTTTGCTTTTTTGACTGATGATAAATATTATAAAAAATAATAAAGAAATAAATAAAATCTTTCTCGCTCCAGGAAAGATAAAATACATATTTTGAACAGCTGGAATCAACAGTAGTGCTGAAACAAATAGCTAATTTCATATTTGTGAAGGTTATCCATATTTTTTGATAGCTATCTGAATTAATATTTTCATCCAAGCAGGTATTTATTTTCATTATTTCGGGTATCTCGTTTCGATGCTTTGTTTATATCATTAGTTCAGCACTTAGTCCAGTAATTTTCAGGACAGGTGTTTGAGGTTGTGTGTGGAAACTTTGCGGTTGTTTTTAGGACTCTGTTCAGTAATTTTTGTTCAGTCATTCCAGGACTTGCGTCGCTAATTTTGGGACTATTTTGAAATTAGTGCTATTCTGGTACTAATACCAAAATAACAAACAAAAAAACTAAAATGACTGAAATAGATGGAATAGCCAGAATGAATAACCTAAACAAACATCCCAAATTGGCAAATAAAACAAAAATGAGTAGCACTTTTGTGACTTGCTTCATTAGTTCTGCTTCAAAGCTGGTGAATTCATCAATGCAATATTTGCACTGGAGATTTGTTTCAGCTCCAATTTCAACAGTAATAGATGCTTTTCCAGAAGTGGTCTCCAGTCACTGCTGAGGAGGTGATTGTACTTATAGGCTCCCTTAAACACGGTAAAGCCCCAGGCCCGGATTTTATAACATCTGAGCTTTTAAGAAGTGATCCGGTGCATTGAGCTGAGGTATTAGCACCCCTATTTACCTATATTAATTAGACTGGCACCCTTCCGTCTTCCTGGCACACTAGCACAATCATCCCTACTTATAAAAAAGGGTCTCCTATGGACCCGGGCAACTACCGGCCAATTAGTCTCCTGAGTATCATAGCCAAATTATATACTCGGCTTTTATTGACCAAATGACAGCATTGGACAACAAGACAGGAACTAATTGAACCAGAGCAGGTTGGCTTTTGTAAGGGTGCCGCAACCTCCAACCACTTATTTGTTCTGGCGGCTTTAATTGCCAGGTCAACTACTGAACGGGGGTCCCTTTTTTTATGCTTTATTGATCTTGAAAAGGCATTTGATTTCATATGTAGGAAGTGCCTTTGGATAAAGTTACAGGCCCTGAATATGGAACCTAGGTTACTGTTCCTTATAATTCAGCTCCACTTGGGGAATTCCCTACAAGTTCAGACAAATCCTCAAGGTGTACTCTCTGACCCTGTTCAGGTGAAATCGGGAGTGCAGCAGGGATGTTTATTGCCTCCTGCGGTATTTAACCTTTATCTGAACGACTTGGTTCAATTTATGAAGTCGCGCAATACCCACCCCCAATGATCAGTGATCGACAAGTGCCGTTACTATTGTATGCGGACAACACCGTATTAATTTCTCAAACTTTGGTGGGGATGCGGCGCGCAATGTCAGCATTTGGAGAATATTGCCAGGCCGAGTTCCTGGCAATAAATTTTGTTAAAACCAAGGTACTAGTTGTGGGTCCCAGGAGAGCCCAAAAATGCCATCGTTGGGCCATACGAGTGAACCAGATTGAACAAGTCCAGACATTTAAATATCTCGGCGTAATTATTTCCACCGTAAGAGGTTGGAAGGTCCATTTTGAAGCTGCCCCAAAACAGACTAAGAACTCTATAGCAACTATCACCAAATTTTTCTTCAGCCAGGGAGGGAGGTTGGTCTGTCCAGCCCTGCGGCTCTTCAGAGCCAAAGTGATTGGCCAGCTCCTCTACGCTTTCCCAGTATGGGGACCGGAGTTGTTCACCAATTTGGAAAGCCTCCAGAACACGTTTTTGCGGACGATTCTGGGTGCTCCGCGAGGGACAGCACAGGTGATCCTGAGAACAGAAGTACTTGGTGTGCCCCTCAGAGTATACGCTTTGCAGGTCCTCCTAAATTACTGGGTTAAAAAGGTACTGTTCCCTCAAAAAAAGTCACTAGTTAATGCTGCCATTGCTGCTGGGATTGGGGACAGCTGGCTGAGAATAACTGAGAGAGAAGTTTTAAACCTGGGGTTCTCCTTGGAGAGCTTGGAAACCTTGGGCTGGGAGGCCTGTAAAAACTTAATTAAGAGACGGCTCTGGGACCAGTCTGCCGAATCCGAAAATGCCCTGAGGAACGTACAGAAGGTGACATTTTTTTATACTCCCTATTCACCATTGATGTCTGGTTCTTATTATCTATTCGAATGGCAGGACGCCAATTGGTGCACTGCCTTTTTTCAGATGAGGGTGAATGTTTTCCACTCAGCAGTTCTGGAGAGCCATTATGCGGGGACCCAGCGGATTTGCCCCTTGTGTCAGCTGGGGGAGGTAGAAACTGCTGAACACATAATTTTGCGCTGCCCAGTATTTAATGGCCCTAGATATAAGTACTTGGGGGCTTATTATAAGATCAATGGGGACTCTGGGAGTGCGCTATGGAGACTACTTAACCCAATTGTCTCAGAGCTGTCTAGGGCGGTGGCTAAATTTTGTTGGGCTGCTATGCGGATCAGGCGTTCAATTTTGGCTCCCTCCCAAAATGATGGATAAACTGGTGAGTGGATACGAGGAGGTACAAAGGTCTAGGGTGGCTGGGTTCTTTGCCCTAGAGTCCTGGTTGAGCACAAATATTATATGCCTGTGTTTTCTTCTGTAAATATGGGCCATGTGTTGGCATTATTTAGTGCTTGTTTTATGTTGTATATTTGTTATGGCTGTGGCTAAACAATAAACATTTACATTTACAGATGCTTTTAATTACACATCTTCATAGTCTTCAGAGATGTGATGCTGTTGTCAGTGAATTTACCTAGGTGAACTCCCTCTGTGAATACACATGCTCTGCTCTGCTCCCTCCCTTAAAAGCCTGCCTAAAAACCTCTCCTGTCCTGATTTCCTTTTCTCCTTACCCCCATAGATTCCTTATTTATACTTCTCCTTGTCCTGTAATGAAGCCAAATAAAACTTCTCAACTTTTGAATGTATCATGTCTCTCCCAACAGGTGTCAACAGATGGATGGCAGCTCCGGGGTTGGTCATGTCAGCTTGCTTCACCCCAAGGCTGGCCGGTTCATCTGAAGGTGGCCCCCACCAGAAGCTGAAATGGAGCGGGCTGTGCCTGCTCCAGGGCAGCCCTGCTAGTCATGCTGTGGAACATCCCGGAGCACCACTGGCAGAGTGGACCAGCCAAACATGAAGCACCAGCCCAGAGTCGAGCTGCTATCCATCTGCTCAATGGACCCATGCTGCAACTCCACTCCCGGCCGGCCATTGCCCCGGCAGCATCATAGAATTACCGGTGTCAGCCTAGGGCATTGGGCAATCACCCAGAACTCTCTGATGGGAGGGGCACTGTGCAGGCAGACTGCGTCCAGGGAACCCACTTGGTTTTTTTAAAGTGAACCCAGGCAGGGCTGGAAGCGGACGAATGCAGAGGTGCAGTCCTGGAGCAGCTCTGGGAGCAGGCTGCCTCTGCATCCATCTAAAAACACTCTATGTGCCTTTCCCATTCTCCCCTCCCTACAATCCATTCTAGAGTCTAAGCCCTTTGGAGAAAAGGCTTGTCTCTTATCATGACTATACAGTGCCAGGCACAAGGCTGGAACTAGATAAATAAATAATAACAACTACTGATTGGTACATTTTAAACAATTCCATTGCTGATGCACAAGGAAGAAGAGGATCCATGTTACAGAATTTATTTATGTACACACTTAAATAAAATGGCAGGCAGTAAAAAAATTAATTTAAATTGCTCCAATAAGCCAATAGAAGTCTAAAAACCTAAAATGAACATTTCTGTTGAACAGAAGATGTTGTTATTGTACTCCCTTTTCAAAGTAGAATATCACTTTAAGAGATGAAGCTTCTGCAATAAAAAGTAAAAGTTCTTGACAATGCCTTAATTTGGCTATGTTCATTACTGGCAAGAAAAGTTTGTATCTTCAAAGTTCTCCTCCCCTAGGGATGGGCGAACGTGGTTCAGAAGTTCGGAGTTCAGACCAAACTCGACCAGTTCAGTCGACCGAACCGAACTTCCAAACCAAACCGAATTTTCAAACCGAATTTTTGAACTCGGTTCTGTTCGTCCATCCCTAAAAGATAATATTCCATTTAGTTCAATGGGGTTTGAATTTCTGAACTTTGTTCGGAAGTTCGGAGTTCGGACANTTAATAATAAATAAATAAATAATAAATATGGGGGCATCCCAGGATAAAGCTACTCTGATACAATACTTTGTGTTGTGTGGCCCCTTGGTACGTGTACCTGCAATGAGGGAGTAAGCATTAGAGATCAATATTCAGCCAGCAGAATGATCTGGAAAGGACAGCACTAGTTGATGTGTGGAATTGACCATGGGATGAAAAAGTAATTTAGAACTAATTAAGAGCACAATTGTATATTACACCAGAGTCAATAAGCAGTTCTAAATTACATCAAGGCCTCTGCAGCCTATGCTAGTTCCCAAATGTTCAGACAGATTCTGCAGTTGGTCTCCAAGCTACTCCCAGAAGTGACTCTAGAGGCTTGCATTCCTAAATTCTCCAGTCTTGGAACTATATATCCCTTGTGAACATAGATCCTTGGGATTAGGATCTTGAGGTAGAGGCATGTTTTCTAAGTTTCATGGGACTGGACTTAACCTGTTGGGCCTGAGCTGGATCAGGTACACTTTCTGTCCAAGCCCCTTAGACTTGGGCTTGGGAAGACCCCCTAGATGCAAGAGGTTCCAATTCCTATGGCACACCTTGATGTTACTTTAAAGAGGGTTTAAAAGGAGTGAGGAGTGCTTTAGCCTTGTCCCTTTAGTGACATAACCCACCCCTTGTGGAGTGCCATCCATAATTGGTACAGTACTCCATGAGGAGGTTTGGCCACCCAGAAATATTGGACCTGGACGAGCACATGTGCCTCAGGTCCTGGTCTGGGTTGGCTCAAATGCAGTTGAGCTCGGCCCCAAATTTCTGGCCCAAGTATGGGGAGCTGCAGGGACACCCTAACCGACTCAGGTCAGGAGACGGAATACATGCTCCCCTAGCCTGGCATCACTGGGGAGGGGGAAGGTAGGGACTGACATGTGGCTGGCTGGCTCCATCTCCGTGCTGCGGTCAGCACCCCACTCCCCACCATGTCAGGCAGCCATGGCTGCCAACAACAGGGAACCATAGTTGGCTACCATGTGTCAGGGCTGGGTCTTGAACCCATGGCCCTTGGGGTGCTGACAGGCTATCCAGCGCTCTGCACCACCTGGTGGGCTTGTGAGGGTGCTGGGTTTTCCCCCTCCTGTCTCCCTTGTGTGCTTGCTCCCTGTGTGTCATGCCCCTTCCCAGCTGTAGCCAATTACCTTAGCCCTGCCTCCCAGCTTCCTGATTGGCCACAGGAAGTATTTAAGCCTTGGTGTGGCCACAGGAAGCTGGTGGAGCAANAAATAAATAAATAATAAATATGGGGGCATCCCAGGATAAAGCTACTCTGATACAATACTTTGTGTTGTGTGGCCCCTTGGTACGTGTACCTGCAATGAGGGAGTAAGCATTAGAGATCAATATTCAGCCAGCAGAATGATCTGGAAAGGACAGCACTAGTTGATGTGTGGAATTGACCATGGGATGAAAAAGTAATTTAGAACTAATTAAGAGCACAATTGTATATTACACCAGAGTCAATAAGCAGTTCTAAATTACATCAAGGCCTCTGCAGCCTATGCTAGTTCCCAAATGTTCAGACAGATTCTGCAGTTGGTCTCCAAGCTACTCCCAGAAGTGACTCTAGAGGCTTGCATTCCTAAATTCTCCAGTCTTGGAACTATATATCCCTTGTGAACATAGATCCTTGGGATTAGGATCTTGAGGTAGAGGCATGTTTTCTAAGTTTCATGGGACTGGACTGAACCTGTTGGGCCTGAGCTGGATCAGGTACACTTTCTGTCCAAGCCCCTTAGACTTGGGCTTGGGAAGACCCCCTAGATGCAAGAGGTTCCAATTCCTATGGCACACCTTGATGTTACTTTAAAGAGGGTTTAAAAGGAGTGAGGAGTGCTTTAGCCTTGTCCCTTTAGTGACATAACCCACCCCTTGTGGAGTGCCATCCATAATTGGTACAGTACTCCATGAGGAGGTTTGGCCACCCAGAAATATTGGACCTGGACTCGGAAGAGCACACGTGCCTCAGGTCCTGGTCTGGGTTGGCTCAAATGCAGTTGAGCTCGGCCCCAAATTTCTGGCCCAAGTATGGGGAGCTGCAGGGACACCCTAGCCGACTCAGGTCAGGAGACGGAATACATGCTCCCCTGGCCTGGCATCGCTGGGGAGGGGGAAGGTAGGGACTGACATGTGGCTGGCTGGCTCCATCTCCATGCTGCGGTCAGCACCCCACTCCCCACCATGTCAGGCAGCCATGGCTGCCAACAACAGGGAACCATAGTTGGCTGCCATGGTAGCCCGCCACGTCAGGCTGGGTTGGTGTGAAAACACACGTGCCTGCCCAGTTCAGCCCAGACTGTAGACCTGTTTCCTTATGGACCCACATTTCTGGCCTGGCCGCCTACCCCACTGTGGTCCAAACTGGGCCCGCATCTGGCTAGCTTGGAACAGACGCACAGGTTTGCTGCTGGCCCAGGTGGGCCAGAGTGGTCTGAACCAGGCAACATCACATTTCTTATGATTCTCTTTCTCCAGTTCTTCAGTATCTCCACATGTGAAAGATAGAATCGGCCCTTCCTGTGTAATTTTCCATAGGATTAAATTATTTTCTGTAGAATTAAATGCAAGACAATTCATTTGATAAAAGGCCAGATACCTATTTCAAGTACTGTGGTGTGAATTTAGAATCATTGCCACAGCTAAATACATTAATTCGGGGCACTCCCTGTGAGATCAGTGAGATGTGCAGCGTTCAGGATGATGGGAAGGAATAAAAAAGGAGAAAATCATTATGCAATCCCCAGCTGGATGATGCTATAGTTGCTCCATCTTTTTGGAGCGTGGGAAGGTTTTCAAGAGCTAGTTCTTTCTAATGAGAAAGGACTGAGCCCTAGAGCATTTTATAGAAAACTGTTCATCTATGTATTTACATGTAGGGGGACTGAATGGGAAGCAACAATCAACACAAGCTAGCCTTTCCTCAAGACAGAGTCATGCAACCTCCACAGCCACAACAGAATACTTCCCAGAACTGCTTCCCTTTTGCAGTTTCTCCAGCGTCTCAGGCAGACTGTCCTACCAATCCTGAACTGACTCTTCAGATCAGTGAGACAATGGGTAATTTCAGACATTATGGGATCAGAGTCAACCACCCTGAATCACAGTGGATTCGGGATGGTGGCTGTGATCGCGCAAACGTGTTTGAGCCCCGCCAGATGTTCACCACGATGAATTCCTGGCGGGGTTCAAAGCTAACCATGATTCTGGAGGTGAGGCCAGCCTCACCTCCAGAATTATGGTTAGCTGAACCACGATCAGGAATGGGGCAAAGGTAACATCTGTTACCTTGCCCCGTTCCGGACCGTGGTTCTGTCTGCGGTATGGAATCAGACGCAGCAGCCTGATTGGCTGCTGCGCCCGCCCGTCTCGCCAAGGGTGGGTGGCTGGAGGAGCACGGGGGGGTGGGGCTGAGCGGTCGCACGTTGTGCCACACAGCCCCACCCTCTCCCCAATTCCCCTCCACAATCAGGCCCGCATGTCTAAAGGACGGCCGGTCTGATCACGGACCGGGATCTGAGACAGATCCCGGTCTAGGGTCCTGAAATTATCCAATGTGGTTACTGTTGGTCACCAGAGTAATTGTTGGTGGCAAAGAATTTCTGATGATATCTTTTATTGGACCAATGTCTGTTGGTGAAGGTATGCAAGAGAAACAAAATTTTTGGTAAATATATTGGAATTTGGGTAAAATTTTATGTTTCTGTTTGGTGTGTGATACAGGTGGTCCACTCTTGGTTTTCAATGAATGTTTAAAATGAAAACTGAAGAAATTTACCAAAAATACTTTTGGAAAATTCAGTATTTTTTCAGGTTTTGCTTTTTTGACTGATGATAAATATTATAAAAAATAATAAAGAAATAAATAAAATCTTTCTCGCTCCAGGAAAGATAAAATACATATTTTGAACAGCTGGAATCAACAGTAGTGCTGAAACAAATAGCTAATTTCATATTTGTGAAGGTTATCCATATTTTTTGATAGCTATCTGAATTAATATTTTCATCCAAGCAGGTATTTATTTTCATTATTTCGGGTATCTCGTTTCGATGCTTTGTTTATATCATTAGTTCAGCACTTAGTCCAGTAATTTTCAGGACAGGTGTTTGAGGTTGTGTGTGGAAACTTTGCGGTTGTTTTTAGGACTCTGTTCAGTAATTTTTGTTCAGTCATTCCAGGACTTGCGTCGCTAATTTTGGGACTATTTTGAAATTAGTGCTATTCTGGTACTAATACCAAAATAACAAACAAAAAAACTAAAATGACTGAAATAGATGGAATAGCCAGAATGAATAACCTAAACAAACATCCCAAATTGGCAAATAAAACAAAAATGAGTAGCACTTTTGTGACTTGCTTCATTAGTTCTGCTTCAAAGCTGGTGAATTCATCAATGCAATATTTGCACTGGAGATTTGTTTCAGCTCCAATTTCAACAGTAATAGATGCTTTTCCAGAAGTGGTCTCCAGTCACTGCTGAGGAGGTGATTGTACTTATTGGCTCCCTTAAACACGGTAAAGCCCCAGGCCCGGATTTTATAACATCTGAGCTTTTAAGAAGTGATCCGGTGCATTGAGCTGAGGTATTAGCACCCCTATTTACCTATATTAATTAGACTGGCACCCTTCCGTCTTCCTGGCACACTAGCACAATCATCCCTACTTATAAAAAAGGGTCTCCTATGGACCCGGGCAACTACCGGCCAATTAGTCTCCTGAGTATCATAGCCAAATTATATACTCGGCTTTTATTGACTAAATGACAGCATTGGACAACAAGACAGGAACTAATTGAGCCAGAGCAGGTTGGCTTTTGTAAGGGTGCCGCAACCTCCAACCACTTATTTGTTCTGGCGGCTTTAATTGCCAGGTCAACTACTGAACGGGGGTCCCTTTTTTTATGCTTTATTGATCTTGAAAAGGCATTTGATTTCATATGTAGGAAGTGCCTTTGGATAAAGTTACAGGCCCTGAATATGGAACCTAGGTTACTGTTCCTTATAATTCAGCTCCACTTGGGGAATTCCCTACAAGTTCAGACAAATCCTCAAGGTGTACTCTCTGACCCTGTTCAGGTGAAATCGGGAGTGCAGCAGGGATGTTTATTGCCTCCTGCGGTATTTAACCTTTATCTGAACGACTTGGTTCAATTTATGAAGTCGCGCAATACCCACCCCCAATGATCAGTGATCGACAAGTGCCGTTACTATTGTATGCGGACAACACCGTATTAATTTCTCAAACTTTGGTGGGGATGCGGCGCGCAATGTCAGCATTTGGAGAATATTGCCAGGCCGAGTTCCTGGCAATAAATTTTGTTAAAACCAAGGTACTAGTTGTGGGTCCCAGGAGAGCCCAAAAATGCCATCGTTGGGCCATACGAGTGAACCAGATTGAACAAGTCCAGACATTTAAATATCTCGGCGTAATTATTTCCACCGTAAGAGGTTGGAAGGTCCATTTTGAAGCTGCCCCAAAACAGACTAAGAACTCTATAGCAACTATCACCAAATTTTTATTCAGCCAGGGAGGGAGGTTGGTCTGTCCAGCCCTGCGGCTCTTCAGAGCCAAAGTGATTGGCCAGCTCCTCTACGCTTTCCCAGTATGGGGACCGGAGTTGTTCACCAATTTGGAAAGCCTCCAGAACACGTTTTTGCGGACGATTCTGGGTGCTCAGCGGGGGACAGCACAGGTGATCCTGAGAACAGAAGTACTTGGTGTGCCCCTCAGAGTATACGCTTTGCAGCTCCTCCTAAATTACTGGGTTAAAAAGGTACTGTTCCCTCAAAAAAAGTCACTAGTTAATGCTGCCATTGCTGCTGGGATTGGGGACAGCTGGCTGAGAATAACTGAGAGAGAAGTTTTAAACCTGGGGTTCTCCTTGGAGAGCTTGGAAACCTTGGGCTGGGAGGCCTGTAAAAACTTAATTAAGAGACGGCTCTGGGACCAGTCTGCCGAATCCGAAAATGCCCTGAGGAACGTACAGAAGGTGACATTTTTTTATACTCCCTATTCACCATTGATGTCTGGTTCTTATTATCTATTCGAATGGCAGGACGCCAATTGGTGCACTGCCTTTTTTCAGATGAGGGTGAATGTTTTCCACTCAGCAGTTCTGGAGAGCCATTATGCGGGGACCCAGCGGATTTGCCCCTTGTGTCAGCTGGGGGAGGTAGAAACTGCTGAACACATAATTTTACGCTGCCCAGTATTTAATGGCCCTAGATATAAGTACTTGGGGGCTTATTATAAGATCAATGGGGCCTCTGGGAGTGCGCTATGGAGACTACTTAACCCAATTGTCTCAGAGCTGTCTAGGGCGGTGGCTAAATTTTGTTGGGCTGCTATGCGGATCAGGCGTTCAATTTTGGCTCCCTCTCAAAATGATGGATAAACTGGTGAGTGGATACGAGGAGGTACAAAGGTCTAGGGTGGCTGGGTTCTTTGCCCTAGAGTCCTGGTTGAGCACGAACATTATATGCCTGTGTTTTCTTCTGTAAATATGGGCCATGTGTTGGCATTATTTAGTGCTTGTTTTATGTTGTATATTTGTTATGGCTGTGGCTAAACAATAAACGTTTACATTTACAGATGCTTTTAATTACACATCTTCATAGTCTTCAGAGATGTGATGCTGTTGTCAGTGAATTTACCTAGGTGAACTCCCTCTGTGAATACACATGCTCTGCTCTGCTCCCTCCCTTAAAAGCCTGCCTAAAAACCTCTCCTGTCCTGATTTCCTTTTCTCCTTACCCCCATAGATTCCTTATTTATACTTCTCCTTGTACTGTAATGAAGCCAAATAAAACTTCTCAACTTTTGAATGTATCATGTCTCTCCCAACAGGTGTCAACAGATGGATGGCAGCTCCGGGGTTGGTCATGTCAGCTTGCTTCACCCCAAGGCTGGCCGGTTCATCTGAAGGTGGCCCCCACCAGAAGCTGAAATGGAGCGGGCTGTGCCTGCTCCAGGGCAGCCCTGCTAGTCATGCTGTGGAACATCCCGGAGCACCACTGGCAGAGTGGACCAGCCAAACATGAAGCACCAGCCCAGAGTCGAGCTGCTATCCATCTGCTCAATGGACCCATGCTGCAACTCCACTCCCGGCCGGCCATTGCCCCGGCGGCATCATAGAATTACCGGTGTCAGCCTAGGGCATTGGGCAATCACCCAGAACTCTCTGATGGGAGGGGCACTGTGCAGGCAGACTGCGTCCAGGGAACCCACTTGGTTTTTTTAAAGTGAACCCAGGCAGGGCTGGAAGCGGACGAATGCAGAGGTGCAGTCCTGGAGCAGCTCTGGGAGCAGGCTGCCTCTGCATCCATCTAAAAACACTCTATGTGCCTTTCCCATTCTCCCCTCCCTACAATCCATTCTAGAGTCTAAGCCCTTTGGAGAAAAGGCTTGTCTCTTATCATGACTATACAGTGCCAGGCACAAGGCTGGAACTAGATAAATAAATAATAACAACTACTGATTGGTACATTTTAAACAATTCCATTGCTGATGCACAAGGAAGAAGAGGATCCATGTTACAGAATTTATTTATGTACACACTTAAATAAAATGGCAGGCAGTAAAAAAATTAATTTAAATTGCTCCAATAAGCCAATAGAAGTCTAAAAACCTAAAATGAACATTTCTGTTGAACAGAAGATGTTGTTATTGTACTCCCTTTTCAAAGTAGAATATCACTTTAAGAGATGAAGCTTCTGCAATAAAAAGTAAAAGTTCTTGGCAATGCCTTAATTTGGCTATGTTCATTACTGGCAAGAAAAGTTTGTATCTTCAAAGTTCTCCTCCCCTAGGGATGGGCGAACGTGGTTCAGAAGTTCGGAGTTCAGACCAAACTCGACCAGTTCAGTCGACCGAACCGAACTTCCAAACCAAACCGAATTTTCAAACCGAATTTTTGAACTCGGTTCTGTTCGTCCATCCCTAAAAGATAATATTCCATTTAGTTCAATGGGGTTTGAATTTCTGAACTTTGTTCGGAAGTTCGGAGTTCGGACAGAACTCGAATAGTTCGGTCGACCGAACCGAATTTCCAAATGGAACGGAACCAAATTTCCGAACTCGGTTCTGTTCGCCCATCCCTATCCTCCCCCCATTGCGCTAACATTAAAATGTTATTAAAGGTCAACTTGACGATTGCTGATCTAATCAATTCTTGCATGTAGCCATCTCCAAGGAATAGCTGGTGCACCAAATTATTTTTTTTATGTGCATGTTGGCTGTATCATTTTATTTATGCTATGGCATTTTTTTATGATGGCTGTGGAGAGAGCTATTGCAATAAATAAATAAATAGCTACACAGATTGAGCTTGATAGGCGTCACAGGTGTTGGGATTTTAGGTCTCTGATAACAGTAATCATCTTTGCTAAGCATACACATTTGGGAACAGTTTTTCTTATAGCTTTCTCCAGCATTGTGGAAACAGATTTATTACAGTAATTTCAACCAATTCTTTTACTAAAAGGATTACTAAAAGATTCTTTAAACATCTTATCTACAGCGCCAGGTTGTACTGTTAAGCGATCTCTCAGAAAATCAATTATATGAGATCTTCAAATAAAAAGAGTTCTTTGTGTTAAAAAAAAATCCACCAAGTGCAAAACACAGCTAAATCCTCTTATATTGAATTCCTAGCTGCCTTAAAGAGTAGAATATATCCAGAAAAATACTGGTTTCTCGTGGATTTGTATCTGTAAGATAAAATAATCATGGTAAAACCATATTATTTCACTATTATTGCATGCATTATTTCACTTGCTAATTGTGAGAGATGGCCACGGAGACAAAGCAGTCCATTTACATTAGACTGTTATTAATGTAGAACTAAATGTATAAAGAGAACAGAGATCAATTGACTAGAGGAAATCTATCTTGCCCACTGCTTTGATCATGTTTGGCCTAGGCCCCCCCTTTCACTAACTCCCCCTCTACATTCAGCACAAACTCCTTGTCTTTATCTTCAAGGCTCTTATGACCTCTTACTACCTCTGTGGGTGATTTCAGATGTTACGTCTTTGGCATTCACCACAGTCAACCTCAGTCAAACACAGGCGGTGGTGAAAGAGCCGTGCACGTCTGTTGGCCCGCATCCAGATGTTCACCACAGTCAAACACGGGCCGGGGTGAACCTAACCACACTT
>QEPC01008611.1:164168-193065 GCA_003113815.1 Sphenodon punctatus | reverse complement strand
GGCAATACATTGGACCATCGCATCCCACCCCTTCTGATCCATCTCACGCTAACATTGCGTAAATTAAAATTGATGTCTGCGTGTTCTGTGCTGCAGAATTGCTCGAGTCTTGTTACGTGAATCTCCAATGATCCAAATGTTCTGCATCATGACTTAATAGAACACACCAAGCAATTACTTATCAGTAGGCTGTTTAAAAAATGTATTTAAGACTTGTCTTAAATGAACTTACCTAAAGTCTGTGGCAGAGCAAAAGATGTGTTTTTTTACTGCAGGCTGTCTGCAGAATGGATCAGGGGAGTCTATCTGCAAATGGAAAATGAGGATGTTAGTGCATTGTGTATTATTTTTAGTTTACATATTTTTAAAATATTTATTTTCTCTCAAAAAGATGAAATTTTTTTCATCTGTTTTTTGGTATAACCACAATTGTATTTAACTATAATACAACTACAATTGTATTCCCTCGGGTCAGGGAATATTATTGTATATTGTATTGTATTGTATTGTATAGTGTAGTTGTACAATCATGAAAATAAAATTAAAATAATCAAAGTTTTTGCAGGGACTCTAGAAGTTGTGGGAATGGGAATAGTGGCAGTTGCAGAACATAAGCTTGCTACCTTGTAAAAAATGTTCTTCAGGATGGCTCTAAACATTGTCACAATGCCAACACAACTTCAAAGTACTGTTTGTAGATGAACGGCAAGGTTCATTGTTTACTGCATGTGGCATCGAGACTGTCATCGTTTGTGTGATTGTTCAAATAAGTAATCAGTGCTTGATATGACTGTGTATATAACGGCGCCCGAGAGCATCAATTTTGTGAGAATGTTCGGAGCCATCTTGCAGAACAATTTGCTTGCAAGGTAGCAACTTTGAGCCACACCGATCCGGTGGGGATTTTTTAATCTTTTTTGAAAAGACACTGCCAGTGCCTGTCTGATTGGGGGAAATAGACACAGCCAGGGTGGAGGGGCAGAAGCCGCTGGCAAGCCTGGAGCAGGGACACGGGGTTGGGGAAGCACACAATAAAATTGAGATGGCTGGGGGGGGGGGAAGTGCTGGCGGTAGAGGGGCTGCAGGGACCCCAAGTCTTCCGCGGCTACTGGCTATGCCATTGCCCCCCCCTCCTCCAGGCTCTCCCTGGGTAACTCTACTGGCAGCACCTCCCCCCGGCTGTGTCTATTTCCCCATGTGNCGGCTGTGTCTATTTCCCCATGTGATCCCCCGACCCTCCCCGAGTCCATGCTCGTCGGCAGCTTCTGCGGATTCTGCGGCTACTGACCCCCTCCTCCTCCAGGCTCTCCCTGGGTGACTCTCCCAGAAGCCCCTCCCCCCATGCCGTGTCTATTTCCCCGTGTGCTTCCCCGACCCCTAGTCTCTGCTCCAGGCTCACCAGCGGCTTCTGAGCCTTGCGCGGCTACCGGCTATTGCAGACTCAGGTCAGGGAATCACACGGGGAAATAGACATGGCTGGGGGGAGGGGCTGCCAGGAGAGTCAACCAGGGAGAGCCTGGAGGGGGGTTTGGTAGCCGCGGAAGGCTCAGAAGCCGCCGGCAAGCCTGGAGAAGGGACTAGGGGTCGAGGAAGCACACGGGGAAATTGAGATGGCCGGGGGGGGGAAGTGCTGTCGGTAGAGGGGCTGCAGGGACCCCAAGTCTTCCGCAGCTACCAGCTATGCCATTGCCCCCCCTCCTCCAGACCCCCCCTGGGTGACTCTCCCGGGAGCCCCTCCTCCCCGGCCATGTCTATTTCCCCATGTGATTCCCCGACCCTCCCCGAGTCCATGCTCCAGGCTCGCCGGCGGTTTCTGTGGATTCCGCGGCTACCACCAGCTATGCAGAGCACTAACAATAGCAAGCACAAACAATATTAACCCAAACCTAGCGATAAACATAAAAGGCTCACAGCAATAAAGAACATATGTGTACATCTATTACAAAAAAGGATAATGGAAAGTGTAAAGTGCAACTGTACCAAAATCCTTTAGCAGCTGCTTTAGCACTAAATTAGCCGTTAAATAAAGCACAGTTTAGAAGAATTAGAATAAAGTTCAAGCACTTACACAAATACCTTCTTATGTTATCCAAAATCGATGGTATTATATGAATTAGGAGGAAGAGATAGGATTCTCTCTCCTCGAGTCGTGATGATGTGCTTTATTGTGGAGCGCAGAAGATCAGAGTGTGTTAACAAACACAGACACTGGTGGCGCGGCTCCAACAGTCACTCACTCTCACTGCGATTGGGGAGCAAGAGGGAGAAACAAGCTACAAACACACCTATTTATACTTAATGGTGAAGGCGGGACATGTCTCTCTGGGAAAGGCCTAACCAATGAAATGAAAAAGCCATAGAGACAATGAAATTGGTCAATGAAATCCGATGGTTGATCATGCCGCCGGGTCTCGCGATACCTTGTATTCAGGGTGGCGGAAACATGATACAATGATCAGATAATCACAAAGATTCCACAGCAGACAGAAAGGGGAGTTAGTGCTGCTTCTTACTGGAATCGGCAAAAGTTACACTTCCGCACACCAGTTCCGATGCCACGGCAACATTAGCGGCAAACCGCCGCCACAGTCGTCGGAAAGCAGCCTCTGCAGAACCGTGCCGCAATGTGCAGAATAGGGGTTTCCATCAGTAACAGCTGCCGTGGCGGCATGCCACTACAGCCCTACTAGACAGCACACTAGCCAATGACTATTGATGTTCATGCCTGTGTGGATGGAAGTAAAGTGAGCCAGTAGGATTGATCTACCTCCATTTTGTGAATAGTATACTTAGGATAACTCTAAGAAAACATAAGAACAGTCTACACCGGCCTCCCAACCCAGGATCTTCACTAACATTCACCTTTTTAATGAGAATTTTATAGGGCTTGATAAAAAAACATACAGGATAAATAGCTTGGATTTTAATACCTGGATACATGTGCAAGTGTGCACCTTACTTGTCTGTACAGTTGCTGAAGTTTGCACATGGCCCTGAGTTTCTGCCCTTTCACAAGTCCAGGCAACAATTTGCAATTCATCTTCTTTCAGTACAACTAATAAAGGGTATTTTGGGGCCAGACTCTCAGCTTTACTTCAGACTTTAACTCCACTTAAACCAACAGGTGTACTCCAGATTTTCACTGATATAAGGAGCTAGATTCTATTATTAGTTATATCTAAAATAAAGAGTAGATTTTCATAGGCAAAAATGAAATCTCAGGCTGTTTTTAGACGAGCAGCCTGGGAAGTGCGTACTTCAACGTGCTGGGAGGAAAAGCCACTCGCAGTGTGTTTACACGCACCAGAAGTGGCTGCCCACCGTAGGAATTGGCGGTGCACATGGCCTCCCATGGTCTCTTTAAAGATGCATTCTGGAAGCCTCAATATTGGGGTTTCCAGAATGTGTCTTTAAAGAGGCCGTGGGAGGCTGTGCGCACCACTGATTCCTATGGTGGGCAGTCACTTCCAGTGCATGTAAACGGCCTAATTTCCATTGAAAGTCAACGAGAGCTAGAAACCTTATTATTTTTGTCTTTGAAAATTCAGACCAAAATCTCAGACAAGTTCTCTAGAGTTAGAGGTGTAAAAAGCAGGTGGAATTTGGCCCTCCTGATTTATGTAACAAAATGTGAAATAATAAAGGAGATGTAACCTGGAGACTGACTTTTACATTCATGCCATGGTGCAGACTCAAGATCAGTGCTGACCAAATTAATGAGTACCGGTTTGAGATACATCGCTTTAGATGGACACATCAACACAGCCCTCCCCCGGAGCTGCTGTAGGGGTGCACTCCCACATCTGCCTGCTTCCAGTCCCATCTGGGTCTGCTTTACATGGACCCAGGAGGTCCCCCTAGATGCAACACATCACTGAGTTGCAGGTAATTGCCCAATGCTCTAGGCTGGCACCCGCAACTCTGTAATTTTTATTTTATTATTTATTTATTTATTTAAAACATTTGTTAGTTGCCCCCCCCCCCCCGTGCCTACGGCATCTTGGGGTGACGTACAATTCAATTCAAACAAACATGTTCAACAAAACAATTCAATTCATAATAAATAATAATTTTTAAAAACCCTTAAAAACACAATATAAACCATCAGGTTGGGAGAATAAAGTGAAAATAAAGGTAGGGAAGCATTAAAACTCTAAAAAAAAACCTCCCCAAAGGCCTGGGCGAACAGCCAGGTTTTACAAGCCCGACAGAATGTCAAAAGGCTCGGGGCCAGACGAGCTTCCTCCGGGAGGGAATTCCAAAGGCGCGGACCGGCCACCGAGTATGCCCTCTCCATCGTGGCCCCCTGCTTAACACAGGGGACCTCCAAGAAGGCACCCCCGGCAGACCAAAGGAGCCACTCTGGGACACGGAGGGCGAGGCAGTCCCTGAGGTACGAGGGGCCCAGACTGTGAAGGGCCTTATAGATCAATATCAATACCTTGAATCTTGCTCGGCATGCTATTGGCAGCCAGTGCAGAGTCTAGAGCACAGGTGTTATATGCTCCCGACAACCCTTCCCCATCAGGAGCTGGGCTGCCGCATTCTGTACTAGCTGCAGCCTCCGAACCAGGAACAAGGGCAGCCCCACGTAGAGTGCATTACAGTAGTCCAGCCTCGAGGTAATGAAGGCATGGATGAGGGAGGCCAGGTCCAGCCTGGAGATGTATGGATGCAGCCTCCACATTAGATACAACTGGTGGAAGGCGGCCTTCGCCACCACCTCCACCTGTCAATCCAGGCGGAGATCTGAATCCAAAACCACACCCAAACTCCGGACCTGCTGAGCTATAGGAGGGCGAACCCCCCCAATCAGGGGGGCCAACACCTCCCTCGCCCTCCCCACCACCATCATCTCCGTCTTATCGGGGTTGAGCTTCAGTCTGCTCTGCTGCATCCACTCCGCCACGACCTCTAAACACTGGGATAGCAACGAGACAGCAGGGTCTGGGTCAGCTGAAAAAGATAGGTACTTCTGAGTATCATCAGCATATTGGTGACATCGCACCCCGAACCCTCTCACAACCTCCCCCAAGGGCTGCATATATACATTAAATAATAAAGGAGACAGGATGGAACCCTGTGGATTGCCACAGGACAAGGCACGGGGGCAAGATGTTTCAGCTCCAGTACCACCCATTGGCTTCTCCCCGAGAGGAATGAGCGAAACCAGTCAAGAACAGTCCCGTTCAGACCCCCCAGGGCCAGGTCTCGCAACTATCTCAACAGCATCCCATGGTCCACGGTATCAAAAGCAGACAAGAGATCTAGCAGGATAAGAAATATAGAACATCCTGCATCCTTCTTCCAGCGGAGATCGTTGACCAAGGCCACCAACACCATCTCAGTACCATAGCCGGGACGGAACCCAGATTGAAAAGGGTCCAGGAAACCGATGCCATCCAGAAGCACCTGGAGCTGGATCGCCACCGCCCGCTCAATAACCATCCCTAAAAAGGAAAGGTTAGAGACGGATGTGGATGCACTCGTCAGCTACCAACCTAATGATGGTTTTTTCAGCAGGGGGCACACCACAGCCTCCTTGAGGCAGGGTGACAACCTCCCCTGCCGCAAGGATGCGTTAACCACTCTCGCTAGCACCGCCCCCAATGTCTTCCTGGAGGCTTTCACCAACCAGGACGGGCAAGAATCAAATTCACAACTGGCGGCTCTCACAGACCCCAGAACATCCACCGCATCGGCCAGCATCACTTCCCAGAACTCCCCCCACAAAGTTGGACCAGACGGGGCCTCCGTGACCTCACGCTCTCCACCTACTGTCCCCAATCCAGTGTCAAAGTCACTCTAATTCGAGCGATCTTGTCTGCAAAGTAGGTGACAAACTCCTCACAGCAGGCCTGGGACAACAGCTGACTGGGAGTAGAGCTGCAGCATGGGTCTGCCAAGCAGATGAAAAAGGCTGATGCCCTGGGTATAGACAGCACTTTCCACTGGCGGCGTTCTGAAATGTTTCCAAGCATTGAATGCAGGGTTGCCCCAGAGCAGGTACAGCCTGCTCTGCTTCAACATCTGGCGGGCGGCCTTCATACGGACTGGTCAGTCCAGGAGTGAAGCAGGCTGGCACTGCCACCCCCAGAGTTGGCACCTATCTGTTTACACCCACTGTCACAACCAGAACTGGATGAATAGTGACAGAGAAATGAGCTGCAGAAACAAGCAGCCAGATCATCTTCACTGGGTGTAAATTAAGGCAGCTCCACTGATTTTGATGGAGTTCTGCTAATTTGCACCAGCAGAAGATCTAGCCCATCGATTCTGTTTGCATGCAAATGTCTTTAGGATTGGGGACAGGATACGAAAGATTAAAACAGAAAATGCTCTCCATGCAGAATGGGGTCAGGAGGTCTCAGCTGGGTTTCTCATAATTCAGACTAAACCTCCTTTTTTGTTGTTGCTTTAAAACATTTATCAAAGGGTTTAAAATGCATACTATTTTCTCGGCATTACAAAACATCTCTCAGGAGACTGAACAATTAAACTATGTTCTGTGCACCTCTTAGTTCAGAGTGGTCAGGTTTTTGAGTAATTAGGACAGGCTGTATCCATAATAGCAATCATAATGAGGCATTTGTGAAATTTCATTCCTTTTCCATGGAATGCACTTTTGTGACATGTGAGTTCAGGAAGCGTCTTACTTTGATGAGAGTCACATCCTCAGCTGGTATAACTAGTGCAGTTAAAATCAATGGAGCTACACTGGTTTGCACCAGTTGAGTATCTGGCACAGAAAGTGTTATTTAAAAAATAAGGCCAGATTCTGTCTTGTTAATAATAAATAATAATATTATTATTAAGTGCCTTCCTGCCATGGTACTCAGAGCACTTTACATATAACAAGTCAAAACACAACTTTTAATCCTCACAACAACCATGTGAGGTAGGTTGGGCTGAGAATATTGTGACTGGACCAAGGTCCCCCAGTGAGTTTCTGGCTAAGGCAAGACTTGAACTGGGGTTTCCCCCCTAGTCCAAGTACTGCACACTTAGTCATTACATCACCCTGTGTTAGGTGCGGGTAGGGAAAGGAGGGGGACTCACACTAGCACACGGCCTTACATAAATACTCAACTACAAGGACAGTGATGCCCTCAGGATCTTATATAACCCTATGTCTCTACAAGAAAGGCAGGCAAGATCATCACTGGGCTGAGCACCCACTAGGCCAAGCCTTGTCCACACACCACAACTCTCCAGAAGGGGCAGATAAATAGGGCCAGTAGACCGTGTTGGGAAGGATGGGGGAAGGGACACGGGGTTGGGAAGGAAGGGAGGACCACAAGGGCAGTGCCACCAAGGAAGGGGGGACAGGTTAAGGGGTGCAGAGGGGAGGGCAACTCTCTCACTTCTATACGCCATCAACAATCCAAACACACACACACTCACGCTACTGTCACTTCAAACACTACAAGTTTTCCTGCACATATACGATACCACAAATCAGTAGGCCAGTCTTGAGCTCAGATCACTGATCACCGGCTGCTCTTCTCCTTATCAGCCGGGCTTTTAAGTGTCCTCTCTGCTGCTGCACGCAGGCGCTTTGAGCATCGGGGCTCTCCTTGACCCAGTGTCTTCTCGCACCTGTGCAGTGGGTCCTGTGTGCTTTCTGTCACCGCTGCATCGGCATCTCCATCCCCAGCCTACTGCAGCCGGCCCACCACGTATTGGGGGGGAGGGCATGACTCCAAGGAAGCCTCCGGAGATCGAGCTATCATGCTCCCCCTGTCTCATCCCCGCAGAAGCCACCAGGGAAAGAGCCGGAGGTGAGGGGAAGCACTCGACCACCGCCCCCCATGTCTCCTAACAGTAACCCCCCCCCGAAAGGTGCGGACCAGTGCTCCTGCCGTGGGTACTGTAAAAGAAGGTAAATTAGGAAAGGCAAGGTGAGGGTGAAAGCCATAATTCACATAAAAAGGGGAAGTTCCTATAGAGGCGTTAAGAGCATTATTATATGCAAACTCTGCTAATGGTAAATAAACAAACCAATCATCCTGTAGTAATCCACATAACAGCATAACTATTGTTTGAGAGTCTGATTTTTCCATTCTGCTTGTCCATTTCCTTGTGGGTGGTATGCGGTGGTTGGTGTAAACATGGCTTGTAATGCTGGGAATAATGCTTTCCAAAAGCGGGCTACAAATTAGGTCCACGGTCAGAAAGGATTGCGAGAGGCAACCCATGAAGCTTTATAACATTATGTAATAAAAGGGGAGCCGTTCGTTGTGCTGTAGGTAGTCTTTTACATGCAATAAAATGTCCCATCTTTGTAAATTGATCTACTACCACTAATATCATATTGTATCCATGGGACAGAGGGAGTTCAACGATGAAATCCATGGCAATCCTCTGCCACGGACCTACTGGTAAAGGTGTCAGTTGTAACAGTCCTATAGGTTTTTGTTGGGGGATTTTGGTGCTGGCACAAACTGTGCACCCTTGAACGTATTTCTTCATATCTGATCTGATGATCGGCCACCAAAAATGTCTTATGAGGAGATTGATGCGTCCGTCTCCACTATGAATGGTAAGTTGAAATTAGGGTGTTGCAACACAGATCCTTGTAAAAAGTCTTGTTTCAGTTTCTCAAAAGCAGCTTCTTGCAATGGTGTCCAATTATAGGAGTGTCCCTTGTGTAGAAGAAGAGTTAAAGGGGTGGTTATTTCTGCATAGTTAGGGATGTATTGTCAGTAATAATTCGCGCTACCGATAAACGAAGCGGTTTGACTGCCGTGGGTGTTGGCCAGTCACGGATTGCTTGCACCTTACTCAGGTCCATCTGAATACCTCTCTGGAATATAATAAATCCGAGAAAGCTTACCATGGCTTGATTGAAGGCGCATTTTTCTATTTTGCAGTATAATTGATGTTTTTGGAGCCATTGTAACACCATCTGGACATGCTGTATGTGTAGAGGAATAAATCAATATGTCATCTAAGTAGGCTACTACAAATTGGTCTAAAATATCCCATAAAATATCATTTATTAAGTGTTGGAAGGCAGCGGGAGCATTTGTGAGTCCAAACAGCATCACAAGGTATTTGTAATGGCTGTAGTGGATGCGGAACACTTTTTTCCATTTGTCACCTGGTTCCATTATTACAATATTATAGGCTCCCCTTAAGACCAATTTTGTAAATATGAACACTCCGTGCAGCCTGTTCAATATTTCATGGATAATATTTATTTATTTTTATTTTATTTTAAAAAATTATACCCCGCCCCTCTTGCCAGGCAGCCCAGGGTGGCTAATCAATAAAATACAATAAAAATACAATAATATATATAAAACATTCAGTAAAAACAACAATAAAAATGGTGAGAAAACACCACCACCCCCATAACCCCCACCATCCCAGCCACCCTCACCCTTCTCCCTCGCCAAACGCATGGTGAAACAGCCAGGTCTTACAATTCCTACAGAAACTCGGGAGGTCTGGGGCCAGACAGGCCTGCACCGGGAGGGAGTTCCACAGGTGTGGTGCAGCCACCGAGAACGTCCTGTCCCACGTGGCCCCCCAGGAAACCTGGGGGACCTCCAACAGGGTGCCCCCAAATGACTGCAGGGGCCAGTCCAGAACCCGGGTGTCATGAAGGAACATAAGGCCACACAGGAGAGATATTGAACTATGGGTCTAACAAATATGTAAAGGTAAAGGACAAAATGTAATGTCAAGGTTGAGAACTAGAAACTTGCTTCATATAATCATGCACTGTAACACTGCGGAAACTCCAGGAAATGAAAAGAGATAAAGATTGTGGATTCACCCCACAGTCAGACAGACACCTGTGGAGATGCAAATGGACCTTCCTGTTTTCGTTTTGCCTATGTGCTTCAAACCAGGCAGGCTCCAAGCCGGGAAGGAGAAACAAAGGCTTTGTAAAAGGCTATAAAAAGCCAGGAGCCAAGACAAAGAGGGCCATCTTCTGCTTCCTCTTGGAGAAAGCTCTCAGCTCCATCTTGCCTGCCAGCAACCAACTACTAGAACTATGGACTGAGAGGACAGACGTTGCTTTCTACCAACTAAGCGATCAGTGCCCAGTCATTCTACATCAATGACTGAGAAGCTTCAAGCTCATGGACTATTTTATAAGGTAAGACTTATATAGTGATCCACCCAATATAGAATAGGATGCATTATATTACTTTTCATTTCGACTAACCACTCTATCAACTGTTCTAGCTTATGTAATCAATCAATCAACTTTCTTCTTATCTTTATGAAGAAGTGTCTGTGTCTAACATTGGAAACACAATGAACCATTTGAGTTTTCAAACTCTTGCGAGCCCAGAGAGAAAGAGTCTGTAACGGGAAGCTTTTTGGGAGTTGGGGGGTGATGAAAGGATTCTCCCCTTTGCAGAACTGGACCAGCCAGAGAGAGAATTGGTTTAGGTGGACTGCAAGTGTGGGAAATTGAGTCACCCAGCCCAGGAAAGTGGGGTGTTGGACCCTCAATCCTGTGACACCAGGGAGTGAGGCAATCTCGCAAATAGGCAGGACCCAGATTGTGTAAGGCTTTATAGGTCAAAACCAACACTTTGAATCGAGCCCAGAAGACTATCGGCAGCCAGTGCAGAGATCGGAGCACTGGTGTAATGTGCTCTCAGCAGCCCAGCCCCACCAGGAGCCAGACCGCCGCATTCTGCACCAGCTGCAGCTTCCAAGCTGTCATCATAGGTAGCCCCATGTAGAGCGTGTTACAGTAGTAAGTGGAAGGGGATATCTGTTTTAAATCGTAATAGTGTTCAGGCCCCTGTAATCTATACAGGGATGCAGTCCTCCATCTTTTTTTGGCACAAAAAAAATAGGAGCCCCCGCGGGTGAATTAGAGGGTCGAATGAAGCCTTTCTGTAAATTGTCATCTATATATTCGCAAAGCGTCTGTAGTTCGGGTTCTGATAAAGCATAAATTCTACCAAATTGGGGTTCTGAGCCTGGGACTGTATCTATTGGACAGTCATACAACCGATGAGGGGGTAATTCAAGGCCTTCTTGTGGTTGAAATACATTTGCTAAATCCCTGTATGCAGAGGGAAGATGCGGTATCAATGTCGAAAGTGCGACACACACCGTCTTAGGAAGAGGAAGCTTGGGCAGGATTTTAATGCAATGGTCATTACAATAGTTGGCCTCAAAGAACACAGTTTTGTATTGCCAGTTTATTTGAGGGTTATGCCTTCAGAGCCAGGGGATCCCGAGCACTATAGGAAACATGGGTGTGGATACTACATCGAACAATATGCTTTCCTGGTGGTTTCCAGTCGACCCTAGGAGGGGTTGGGTATGAAATTTAATGGGACCTGATACCAAAGGAGAACCATCGATCGAAAATATTTTCTCTGGGTGCTCCTTTGGTTGTGCTGGAATACAGTAGGATGACACAAAGGTTTATCTATAAAGTTACCAGAGGCTCCAGAGTCTACAAGTGCCAGGGTAACAATGGTATGTTACAGATCTATAGTAAGAGGCGAGCTAGTATGTAGGACATGGGCCAAAACTGGTACTGTCCTATGCGCAACCCCCAAGCAAGGGGGCAGGGAAGTTAGAGAGGAGTTCGGGACATCCCCTGCATGTCCTGGCTCCGATAGTTTCCCAAACCCCTCTTGTAGGGAGGGAGTGGGGGACAATGTTGTGCATAATTACTGTTTTCCCCACAGTAATAACAGAGTCTAGCAGCCCTACATCTTTCCCTCTCTTTCCCCGTGATAGGCCCTCGAGACGTGCCTATTTGCATAGGTTCAGGGTCTTCTAGTCTATTAAACAGTCACATGAGGTGGAAGCGAGTTTGGGGGATGTGAGAAAGCCCCGTGCCCTCCTTCCTGCCGTCTTTCCCACCTTCGTTCTAGAAGACGCTCCTCTATTTGGAGGGCCAAGGTGTCCAATTCCCCCCATGTAGAGGGCAAGGTAGTGGTGGCAAGCTGATCCTGGAGTTCTTCATTTAAGCCCTTGCGAAACATCACCTTTAGTACATTGTCTGGCCACCCCAAATCCATAGCCCATTGGTGAAACCGAGTAATATACTCAAGCAGCAAACCCTTCCCTTGTTTAATAGAAAGAATAGCTGTCTCTGCATCTTTTATCCGATGGGGATAATCAAACAAAATTTTTAATTCACGTTCAAAGGCAGCATAAACCGAGAGTAGGGAGCTCTCACTGTTTAGTAGTGGGGTGGCCCATGCCAAGGCCACACCCTCTAAATGCCCAATAATGAATGTTATTTTCACCTTGTCAGAGCTATACATTTGAGGCTGCAATTGAAAAGCTAGTTTGCATAGTGCCAGAAAGCTCTGGAATAGTCTTCTGTCCCCTGTAAAATTAGCAACTTTGGGGAGCTTAGGTTCTCATCGGGGGGGGGCCCTCCTGCTCCGGCCACCTCTGCTGGGGCTGCTATTGATGGCTCTGGCACTGGGGCTACCACAGGGATATTAGCTGCTAGTTGTACTTGTTTTTCCTTTAAGTCTTTCACTTCCATAGTGAGGGTCTGCATGGCACTGGTAATGTTTCCTAATTCTGTTGTAACCTCAATTACTTAATGTATACCCCCAAGATAAGGTGCCGGTGATTCTGTTAGGTGTGGGTAGGGAAAGGAGGGGGACTCACCACTAGCACGCGGCCTCACACAAGTACTCACCTGCAAGGACAGTGATGCCCTCAGGATCTTATACAGTCCTATGCCTCTACAAGAAAGGCAGGCAAGATCATCACTGGGCTGAGCACCCACTAGGCCAAGCCTTGTCCACACACCACAGCTCTCTGGAAGGGGCAGATAAATGGGGCCAGTAGACCATGTTGGGAAGGATGTGGAAAGGGACATGGGGCTGGTGAGGGAAGAGAAGGAGGGAAGAACCATACACTCTGAAGGGAACAAGGGCAGTGGCACTGAGGAAGGGGGGAAAGGTCAAGGGGTGCAGAGGGGAGGGCAACTCTCTCACTTCTATACGCCATCAACAATCCAAACACACACACAAATGTACACACGCTTGCACACACACTCACGCTACTGTCACTTCAAACACTACACGTTTCCCTGCACATATATGATACCACAAATCAGTAGTCCAGTCTCGAGCTCATATCACTGATCACCGGCTGCCCTTCTCCCTATCGGCCGGGCTTTTAAGCATCCTCTCTGCCGCTGCACACAGGCACTCTGAGTGTTGGGGCTCTCCATGAGCCGACCCCTTCTTGTGCCTGTGCAATAGGGCCTATGCGCTCTCTGTCGCCGCTGTGTCGGTGTCTCCATCCCTGGCCTCCTGCAGCCGCCACACCATGTTGGGGGACGTGGCCCTGAGGAAGCCTCTGGAGATTGAGCTATCATGCTCTCCCCCTCTCCCCCCCCCCACATCTCGTCCCCGCTGAAGCTGCCAGGGAAAGAGCCGGAGGCAAGGGGAAGCGCTCCACTGCCCCCCATGCTTCCTAACACTCTGGTTCTAACACCAGCCTAATTTCTCCTCAATCCCCACCCACAGCCCGAACTCCCCCCAGTCATGCCGATGCCCCGCAGTCCCTGAAGCTCTCCCGCTACCCCTCCATCCCCTTCTGAAGCCCCTGATTGCCCATCCCTGCTCTTCAGCTCTGCTGCTGCCCCTCAGTCCCCACCCGCAGCCCCTGCTCCCCCAGTCTGAGCTCCGCACATCTCTGCTGCTGCTCCTCGATTCCTACCTGCAAACTAGGGATGGGAAGTTCAGATTATCCGGTATCCGATACTGCCGGTATTTTGCTGTACCGGAAGTATTGGATTAATCCGGATATTGGGGGTACCAGTACCGGTTCCCCGTGCCGGATTGCTTTACATTGCGGCCATTGAAATGAATGGCCGCAATGTAAAAAAAGAAGAAAAAAAACCCCAACCACTTTTTCCTCCCCCATCCAGGCTGCGTGGGTGGAAGAGGGGACACCCCACCCACCCACCCACCCTGCCCAGCCTGGATATTTATTTTAAAAAATTGTCCCCGAAGTCCCTGGCTCTGGGCCGCTGCTGGTGACCCGGAGCCTACACCAGCAGGTAGGTACTAAGATGATCCCTGGGGTGGGGTGGGGGTTTAATACACACCCCACCCCTGGGATCACCCTACCCCCCCCCACCCAGGGATCACCTACCTTTGATGCTCTGGGCGGTGGCAACGGCGGTGGCAGCACGGTGGCCTGGCGGCTTCAGCGCTGACTGTGTCTGCTGGCTTCAGCGCTTACTAGGCCTTCCAGGATCACCCTAGTACCTACCTGCTGGTGCGGGCTCCGGGTTACCGGTGGCGGCCCGGAGCCAGGGACTTCAGGGAAAATATATATTTTTTAAAATCCAGGCTAGGCAGGGTGGGTGGGGGGGTGTCCCCTCTTCCACCCGCACAGCCTGGGAGGGGGAGGGATTGTTTTTTCCCCGCATTGATTTCAATGGGGACACTGACAGTTCCCCATTGAAATCAATGCAATAGATCCGGCACCGGTAAACCGGTTTTAATCCGGTAAACCAGGTTTTTGCAAACCAGTAACCGGTAAAACCGGTAGCCGTTTTTTTGCCAGATGTCCCATTCCTACTGCAAACCCTGCTCTTCCAGCCCTGGGCTCCTCCCAGATCTTCTGCTGCCCCTCAATCCCCACCACAGCCCCTGCTTTCCCTGAGCTCCCCACAGCTCTTCTACTACCCCTCAATCCCCACCCACAGCCATTGCTCTTCCAGCCTTGAGCTCTCCCCCAGCTCTGTCATGATGGCTTGCAAGTTGGAGCGGGAGCCTTAACTTGCAATTTCTGTGCTTTTTATAGCAGGATTGAATTTGCAAGAGCCTTAACTACTGTTGTAAACCAGAGGGTTTTTTTTATTTTTAAAAGGATATTCAATAAATGCTTCATAATGTACATTTTCCAAACCTTTCTTAAGTTTTACAGACCCCTTTCCCTTGAATTTCACACTTACAGTGCAAAACATAAGTGAATTTTTAAAACTTGATTTCCTTATTGATTAAAAGGCTTTCATTTTCATATCTCCATTATAAATTAAAGTATGAGCTTTAAAATTACAAGATTTTAGGCGACAAATATATTCATTGTTTAAGTTAGGAAGGACAAGAACCTCAAGTCCCCTAAACACTTCTAAATTAAACTAAACTGCCTAACTGAGTCAGACCAATGGTCCATCTTAGCCCACTATTGTTACAACCTGACATGACAGCAGGGGTTTCAAATTTGGCTCTTCCAGGGTCTCTGGCAGAGGCCATCCTGGCATGCTACCTGAGACCCCTCCAAGCCCCCAGCAGAGGCCTCCCCTCGGTGTGCTTCCAGAGGTCCTGAGAGGGAGATGCTGGGGATTGAACCTGGGACCTTATACATGCAAAGCATGTGCTCTTACCACTATGAGCCATGCCCCCCTGTGCTTTTTATAGCTTCCTCCAACTTTAATACATTTCTCCCTTTAAAATCTCATGATTTTGAAGCCCATCTTGGGATTGTAAAAAGTCAAAAGTCTTTTCAAAAAATAAAAGGAGTCACCTCCTCCTGCTCAAGTTGTCAAGAAGAATGGTGAGTCTGAGTTAGAGAAGTATCTGCATGCCTCTCCTCTTCACCAGACCTGGAGCCCAGAAGATTTTATAGGGCAAACGTCCTTTCCTAGCTTTATAACCTGAAGAAAAAGGAACCCAGACTCAACAGGGACATATATTTTCTGAGCAAATGCAAAAAAACAGAACATTGTTCCAGCTGGACTTATTATTTACAACCCTCTGACCACCACATACAATTCCAAGTACACTGAACAACTCTGAAGAAGATCATCAGAAAAACTGAGGAACCATCTATTACATCAACTATACTCCAGAAAGAACCAACTGGAACAAAAGATCACTGCATACTCCAAAATCCTAAAAGAGAAATATAAAGAAATTAATCTCAAAATCATGCAAGAAATCCAATCCAACTACTACAAGAATCTGACCACAGCCATTCAGCACAAAAACAGAAAATTAGTCAAACTACATAATCACCAAGGCTGTCAGGACAACAATAACCAACTCCACAATGTGATAAATCCATCAAGACATCCACTAAACCAGGATGAACTATCCGACTGTCTAAAGGATTAAACTTTCTGCCCTACTACAAAACCAGACAACATATTGATATGCGGAGAAATAGAGGATTTTTCCACTGACTCCGCCTTCAAGGATATTTTTACAAGGAGGACAATGACTCCCACACAAATAAAAAGAATAAAACTTCATTTGTTTTTACACCAAATGAGGAAAAGAATCTCACAGTAGTCCACTACATTGACTGTTTCAGGAAAATAATTGACTGCGAAATCCTGAACCAAAACATCACCAAACGTAACCTATCCAATCACAGAAAGAAAGGCTATCCAATAATCCCTAAAACTGATCCAACAGTAGTCATCAAACCAGCAGATAAAGGGGGGTGCCATTGTAATACTAAATTAAGAAGACTACATTACAGAAACCTAGAGACAACTTTCTGATTACAAAGAACTCAAAGAGGATCCCACTCTACAATTCAAAGACATCGTCAAAGCTCTTCCAAGAGAAACCCAGGAGAAAATATCCAAACTCCTTTCCAATAATCCCACCCCAGGAACTATCTACACTCCCCAAGATACACAAACAGGGGCACCTGAGCAGACCTATCATATCTGGCCTTGGCACACTCACTGAAAGCATATAAGTAGGTACTTGATTTAATTATGTGTTTTATTCCCTACATTCTTTCCATGTAAACTAGTATTTTCATTGCCTGCAACCTCATATAGATGCCAACCACTTCATGCATCTGAGGAAGTCAGTTCTTGCTAATGAAAGCTCATACTGAAATAAAGAGGTTTTCTTGTTAGTCTTTAAGGTGCCACAACTCTTTTTCTTTCTGTTTTAGAGCTACAGAATAACACTACTACTCTTCTGGAATTCCCCACACAGATGGCATTGCTGCCTGCCTGAAATACCTACAGGACAACAGAGAAATCTCAGATATCCACCCCAAGCACATTGCAAAGCTCATCCATTTCATCCTTACACACAACTTAACATTCAATGACAAACACTATTACAAACCATGGGAACAGCTACAGGGGAAAAATGCTCCCCAATATGCCAGCCTTTTTATAGGCCAATTTGAAGAAAATACCTGGAAAAAATGCACCACCAAACCATTCCTGTACCTCAGATACACAGATGATATTTTCATCATTTGGACAGACAATCTGGACTCGCTCCTAGAATTCCACTCCCAACATCAACAATCACCACCCCTCTATCAAACTAACCCTGGAATATTCCCACACCAGTATCAATTTCCTGGACATCACTGTCAGCATGCACAATGGCAACCTACAGACTGCAATATACAAGAAACCAACAACCCACCCCACCTCTATCAATCCAGCAACCACCCAACACACACACAAAATCAGTTATCTACAGCCAAGCACTTGGTCACCACAGAATCTCAGACACCACAGAATCTGCTCTGAAGAACAGACCCGTGAAGAACACACCTCACTTGGCTTAAGACTGCTTTTACAAAACAAGAACACTCTAACAGAGAAATAGAATGACTCATAGAACAAGCCACGCAGATCCCTTAAGAGAACCTGTTAAAATACAGGAAGAAAGAACCCTCTAACCGCACACCTCTTGTTGTCACCTACTACTCCACACTGGAACCTATATGTGGCATCATCAAACAGCTACAACCCACACTTGATGGGAACAAAACTCTAAGAAAAATCTTTCCTGAACCACTTCTTCTGGCCTTCAGACAACCCCATAACCTCTCACAACTGATCATCTGTAGCAAACTACCCAACTCTCAGGACACCCCAACATCAGCAGGAAGACCATGCCAAAACAGCAGATGCAGAGTCTGCAAACAAACACCCACCACGGAAAACCATTTCGAATACAAGGCAACTACACCTGCAAATCACAAAATGTAGAGTATTCCATTCAGTGCACCAAATGCTGCCATGAAAACTACATTGGTGAAACTCAACAACCATTACACCTACGTATGAATTCACATAGACATACAATTTTGAACAAGACCACTAACTCCACAGTGGAAAGTCATTTCTCCCAATCAGATCACTCCATCTCTGGACAACACCTGCACAACACCCTCAAGAGATGGGCCTGGGAACTAAAATTCATAACTCTGTTTAACAGTAAAAATAATGGACTAAACATGGACATAAATTTCTCTAGCCACTACAAAAAACTTACAGGCTTCTGCATTTTTAACTCTTATTACCAAGTTTCTTCATATTCAGTTTTTATTCCTATATACTTTACTGGTAGATTTTTTCCCTACCTCTGTCTTACTCTTGGACTCTCACAGCCCCTGTCATATGTAGATTCTGCCTTCTGTGACTTGTTCCCAGTTCCTTTCTTATGAGATTTCATTTCACCTAGCTGTTCTCCCTTACCCCGTCCCATGTCCCTCTCCCTTAACTTCCTTAACAGCTCCGTCTTTATAGTTCTGATTTTAATGTCTGGCACTATTTACCCCCTACCAGCCACCTTATCTTATCTAACCCTACTTTTTCCTCCCTCCTCGTATACCTAGTTCCTTCGTATTTTATATTATCATTTCATTATCCAATTTACAGTAATAGTTAAGGCTCTTGCAAATTCAGTCTTGGGAAACACATGCGCACAGGGGGACACACGCGCACAGGGGACACACACATGGGGGGCACAAAAAACCACACACGAGACACTCAAACACAGGGGACACACACACACAGGCATGCACACACACACACACAGTGGGGATACACAGAGGGGAAAACACACACAGAGGGACACACATGGGGGACACACACACACACAGGGGGGGACAGACACACACATACAGAGGGCAAGACACACACATACAGAGGGGGACACAGACACACAAACAGGGAGACATGGACACAGACATGGGAACATGGAAACACAAACACACACAGTGGGGACACACACACACAGACAGAGAAGGGGATGGACACACACATACACTCTCCCCAGAGAGAGAAGGGGGAGAAATGGCAGGGGGGAAGAACAGACACATATACACACAAATGCCTGTTGCCATCGCCTACGCTATTTAAAGGCCCAGGGCTGCTGCACACATGTGCATGCTGAGGGCCACCATGTTTCCTAGTGTGGCATGTTGGGAAATGTAGCCCCACCAAGCCACACTAGGAAACATAAGTTCAGCTTTGCATTCTCCCATTGACGACAATGGGAATTTAAACATGTTCATCATTTTAAGAGTAATGAGCGGTTTTAAAAAAAAAAAAAAGCCTTGAATCTTCTAAAATGATTTCAAGTCCTGACCCATAACTAAAAATCTGCCAGGCTGGTCAAAGCGAAACAGCTGCAAAAAAAAGCAAAACAACACCCTGCTTCTCAGTCTCCAACCTTTCAGCTGTTGAGTTTCGGCCATTTTAAGTCCAATTTCTCTGAAATCTAAACAGATTAAACCTCTCACACAAGCAACCCTCCATGCAAAGTTTCACAATGATTATGTAAATTATCTTCATTTTATAAAGAATAGAATGTTTGGACTTTATAATGGAGTGTGCGAGATGCCGCACGGGAGCCTGGATAATTCCTAACTCTATCTCCTCTCTGCCACTCTTAGATCCTGTCATATGTAGATTCTAGCTTCACATACCCTTTCTTATGCAATTGCACTTCTCCTTTGCTGTTCCCCTTTTCTGTCTTCTACACCTATATCTGTCTTCTACACATCCTTAACAGCCCTATTTTTATACCTTTGGTTGTTTTTTGGGCTTTTTTTTATGTCTGGCACTCTTCCTATCAAATAACACCTGCCCCACTAGTCACCTTGCCTTATTTAACCCCACTCTTTCCTTCCTCTCAGCATGCCTGAGGAAGGTTCCTGTGTGGCCCAAAAGCTTGCTTTTTTCCACCAACAGCATTTGGTTCAATAAAAGATATAATTTGAACCACAGTGCTTCCCTCTCCCTAGCTTAAAGAATGAATACAAGACCGTCCAATCTCCTAAAGACCTCCCCCAATCTTAATCAACACATTTAGCCCTTAAAAAATCTCATGATTTGAAACTCATCTTGTGATTTTAATGTGTCACAAGCCTTTGTGTGTGTGTGTTTGGGGGGTGGGGTGGGTGGAGTAATCTCCTATGTTGGAAAGAAGAACTGGGAGTCTGATTAGAAAAGTATCTACCTGCCTCTCCTCCTCACCTGACCTAGGACCCAGAACTTTTCCAAAATCACAAGTCTCAAGACTTTTAAAAACCATGAGATAAGCTTCAAAGTCATGAGATCTTATGCGGACAAATGTATTCATTATTTAAGCTAGGGAAGGACAAGACTCAAGTCCCCTAAATACTTCTCCCAACCTTAATACTTGTCCCTTAAAAATCTCATGATTTTGAAGCTCATCTTGTGATTTTTGAAAGGCTGGTGATTTGGGAAACTTCTTCACAGTGGAACAATCCTACCTCTAATCCTCCCTTAGTCCACAGCAACTGAGTGGCTCCTCTCCCTCTCTGTTATTCCACTTCCTCTCCTGTTTATTTTTGTCATTTCACACACACACCCTTACTCCTGTTCCCTATCAGCGATACAGTTCAGTGTATTTCTTCTCAGGACCCTTGAGTTCTCTGAAGGGAGTGTAGGCTTAGGCTAGCAGGTTAGAGCAGAGAGACTGGAAGCCATGACTCCTTGGTTCTCTGAGACGGCAGTGTGGGCTAGTGGGTTAGAGCAGAGGGCTGGGAGAGCCAGAACTCCAGTATTCTTTAGGAGGAGATTGGGGGACTAGTGGGCTAGCTGGGAGCCAGGACTCCTGGGTTCTGTGCAGCTGGAGTGGGAGCTAGTGGGTTAGATTGGAGTGGTGGGGGACTGGGACCCAGGACCTCTGGGTTGTCTGGGTGGGGATTGAGGGCTAGTGAGTTAGAGTAGGGGGCATGGAACCAGGATAAAGCAGGGAGCCAGGATGAAGCTGGGGGTGAATAAAAAAATCCCCCCTCCCCCTCAGTCCATCAGTAAAATCTGATTTTTAGAAGATTTCCCCCTCCACAAAAGCTACACAATTTTATTTCAAGAATCACAATTCCACCCTTTTCCAAAATCCTAAAATCACCTTTCCAGTTTCATAAAAATACCATCTCTCTATCTCAGTTGCCACGGCAACTTTTGCTGAATGATCAGAGCATTGGATGCAAATAAGCCTCTGGCATTCTCCAGCCGAGCTGGGGGAAGGGGGAAGCAAGCGGCTGCTTTGCACGAAGCCTTCAGTGGATGACCCATGTGCGGCAGGAAGGGAACTCCTAGCCAGGTGGCGGGGAGACTGCAGTGGTAGCAGCAAGCTCGGAGTTGCAGGATAGAAGGCAGTCTAGCTCTGCCGCTGCAAAAGTCAAGAGGCAGCAGAGTTCCTGTGACATGCTTGACTGATCAAATGCAGAGTTCGCCCGGCTGACTCTGCAGTCCTAACAGACAGGCAGAGTTGGGAAGCTTTCTTTGTTTGCTGTTTTTTTGGCTTGAAAAAGCAGCTGATTTAGGAACACCTTCCCCCCCCCCCTTGTGAGCCGGTGGAAAAGCTGCCAGCCATCTCCCATGTCCTCTCTCTCCTCATTAGCACCTCAATACACCTCTTCCCATGGCTGTCCCCTCTCCCTCTACCCCCATGGCTCCTGGACAGGAGGAGGGAACCACCACCCAGTCCAAGAAGAGACCCACCAGAATGTTCCTGCTGTCCCGTCCTGCCTAGCAGCCTAAGCCTGCCTCTCACTGACCACCAGCCCTAGAAGGCCCAGGTAAAGGTAAAGGACCACCTAGCCAAGAAAATACCTTTCTCCCTCCTTCCCGATCTGAGATAATTTACGTTGCTGCACCACTCAGGGTGGGGGGTGGGGTGAGTTTTGGAGTGGATTGGGGCCATCTTGGAGAGGGTTGGGAAGGGGCTGGGAGGGGCTGTGCCTGTGCGGGGGTTGTCTGATATGTTTGATCAGTTTTTTAGTGCTTTGGTGTTTGAGATCTAAGCCCAAATCCAGGAACTGGAAAGGGGCCATATGGCCCCTGGGCCTGAGGTTCTGTTTCTTACCCCTGCTTTCATAGGGGGATGCTGTGGTCATGAGTGGGGGTTGTCGGCACACCCCCCAAGGAAGACACGACACCATAAGTGGGTTTAAAACGGCCGCACTCTTTATTAGGATTGAGAGAATTCTGAAATCCGAATTGTAATGGTGGGGACAATTCGCTCCTGTGAATTGGGTCCAGCACCCATAATTAACACGTAACTATAACTCAGGGATTGGCCCAATATCTCATCGGGTACCAATCCCTCTTAACTTTAAATGTCTCCCCCTCCCGATACAGAGATCATGGGAAGGCGACAAGAGCCCATGTGGGCCAGGGAAGGAGGATAGTGCCCTCAAGCCGGGGACAGTACATGTCCCTACAGCCTTCGCGGTCACTTCTCCCAAGGGGTTGACTCCGCCGCTTGCCATACCCTGCTATTGTGGCTGGGCTCCCCTCATCTCTTATGGAGATGCCCCAATCAAATATCTACCCTACCTAACTTTGGTGCTGGACCCATGCTACTTAGGGACTGCAAGGACTCCGTGGACAGGCCCAACCCCCCACCTACACCGACCCTACCAGAACCTCTCTAAGCTTCTCCTTTAAAGCCGCCAAGTACCATTTGTTCCCTGTGGGGGATAAATGGACTCCATCGTCTCTAAACAGGTCTACCCTCTTATGTGTGATGGCTTGATGGGGAACTGTTACCCCTCCCATCAGTCTCAGTCATTTTCCTATCTCCCTGTTTACCGTCTTCGTGGTTTTATCTTACGTGGCGGCACCCCAGGGCCCCAGGATATCCTCTCTACCCACTCATTCCACAAAATAGTCACCCCAGGAAACATGTACTTGATTGACCAAATGTCATTTCTTATGTCCTTCAACATTTGGACCCCCTTTTTCTCCACTAAATTGTTCTCCCCTAAATGAATAACAAATATATCTGACCCAGCCTCTGACTCCCTGCTCAGAGTGGGAATCAACTGCCGCCAGCGCATGCCTCCCTGTCCCATCCACCTGATCTGGGTGTAGGCCAACAAGTCCAGTTGCATTCCCCAATGCCAGTTCTCTGCCACCTTTCTGGCCCATTGAACCAGGCTATGACCCACGATCCAGACCTTGTGTTTTTTCTGGCACCTAGGACCTGAGGAAACAAAATTCATCATTGATGTTACATAGTCAGTGGGGACCTGACATATGCCCCATATGCCCTACTACACCACCTGCCAATGGCCTGAACATCCTGGTCTCTGAGACCCGCTGCTGCGGCAAAACTGGCCGCCCCATCCGAAATGAATGGAACCCAAACAGCCCCACTGGGAGGCCGAGGGCTGAGAGGGAAGCCCACATAATGGATGTCAGCTGATATCTCGTTAGGGGCTTGCCATCCTCGTGTCAAAACAGCGCACCAGAGACAGTAGGACACACAGACAAGTAACGTGCCAGGGCCCAGACCGGGCAGAGCTCCACATTCCCTGCTTGGGCTAAACACACAGTGACTGTGTGTTCCCTGCCCCATTGATCAGTCTTGGAATGGCGCAGGCATGAGGCTACCTCATGTTGCCTGATAGCGACATCTTCTATAGCGAGGGCCCGATTGGTCCTATCTCTGGCCAAATCAGCCAACAACTCACTCACCCTGAATGCGCTTAAAAAAGCCACTTTGAAGGTGGCTGAGAACAGCCTGACCTCCAGGTCTGATGAGCAGATGCGGGGCAAGGTCCCGCACATGCTCGCCAGCAACTGTGGTGTAATGGACGGCCTAGCATCTTGCGGGGTACCCTGCTCCCTAGCCCATGATTCCAACATACACTGTGCAAAAAAACCATGGTCAGGTGAGGGGTGGCCTGTTAATCATCTCATAAAGACCACCGCCACCAGCTTAATGCTAATAGTGCCCCCCGCCGCACCCTGTTGTCTGGTGACAAGCATGAACTGAAGGACTTGCTGTTCCGGGATAGGAAAGCCTGTATACCAACCCTGAGATAAATGAAATCCCTGAAATTCGTTGCAGCCCCTTTGGTACATGGCCCTGGTGCGTGGTGCCAAGGATCCCTGGACGGTGTTATAGAGGTCTACGATCCAAGGCTCCACGCCCACTAGGGTAAGGGCTCCGGGTCCTGCCTGGCTCCAGGTGTGAGTGAGCGAAACCACTCCATCTGGAAGCGAGATATGGCATCAGCCACTCCATTGTCAACCCCAGGCACATGCCGTGTCTTGAATAGGATGTTGTTGCGTAGGCACACTAACACAAAATTCCTAATTAACCCCATGACCCGAGGTGAGCAGGATGATTGGGAATTAATTATGTGGACCACAGCCTGGTTATCACACCAAAAGATCACTGTGTGATTAGAGAACTCCCCTGTCCAAAGGTGAATGGCTAGCACTATTGGGAAGAGCTCTAAAAATATCAAGTCCCTTGTCACCCCCTGTTCCACCCATTCAGGTGGCCAAGGGGCCCTGCACCACCTGTCCCTGAATATCAAACCGAAACCCATCCCCCAGCCGCATCTGAGTGGACATGCAGTTCCGTTTCTACCAGGAGTTCATCCCTCCACAACGCCACTCCATTGAAGTCTGCCAGGAACGAAGACCAGACATCTAAATCGTCTTTCATATCCCGGGTGACCCGTATATGGTAATGGGGCTGTGGTGACCCGGCCAACCTGGCATATAATTGGGACAAAAAAGCTCTGTCCGGGCCACCACCCTGCATGCAAAATTCAGGCTCCCAATAAGGGACTGGAGCTGTCTCACCGTGACCTTGCGGGCCAACCTACAACTGGCGATTTTTGATCATAAATCATCCAATTTGTCATCTGGAAGCCGGGAGACCCCTTCAACCGTATCGAGCTCAATCCCCAAATACTGTAGGGAAGTGGCCAGGCCCACTGACTTTTCAGGTGCCAATGGGATGCCCAAATTGTCTGCCAGTTCCTGAAAGGAGTCCATTAGCTCCCGGCACTCATTGGTCCCAGCACTGCCAATGAAGAGGAAGTCATCCAAATATTTGGTGACCTCCCCGCCACCGGCACACCGCCGGATCAGCCACTCTACAAGCGTACTAAAATGCTTGAATGGTGAACAGGAAATTGAACAGCCTATTGGCATCACTTTATCAAAATAAAACTGTCCTTGAAATGAAAGTCCCAGGAGATGAAAACTATCTGGGTGCACCGGTAGTAAGCAGAAAGTGGACTTTACGTTGCACTTTGCCAAGAGGGCCCCTGGCGCTTCAACAGTCCCATGGCTGTGTCGAATGATGTGTACTTCACAGTGGCCAGTTCCTTGGGGATGGCGTCGTTGACCGACCTCCCCCTTGGATATGACAAATGATGGCTCATAATGAACTCGCCTGGGGCTTTTTTGGGAACTACTCCCAATGGGGAGACTACCAAATCAGGAAATGGTGGTGAAAGGAAAGGGCCAGCTAACCTACCCTCAGCACACTCCTTCCCTATCTTTTTTCTAACTACCTCCTCTAGGCCGACTACTGATTTCAAATTGGGTGCATCTTTGTGGGGCTGGACCTCTCCTGCTGGAATTCAAAACCCCTCCCTGAAACCACTAATGACATATTCTACCTCTGCCTTGTCCAGGTGGGGTTCGAGGGCTGCTGCTAGCCGCTCTAACCTAATTGGAGTTGGGGTCCTTTGCAGGAGCTGTCTGTCCCTCTGCCCTCTGTCCCCCTTTTCCCGATGATCCTGTGGGGGGCCTGCCTTTATTGCCCTGCTTAGCCCTGGGGCATGCGGCGGCATTATGCAAACCAGTACAATTGGGGCAGGAGTGCTTAAATCTGCACATTGCATGGGAACATTTTCCCGAGCGCTCGAACTCAAAGCACTGATTTGTTTGGCCGGCCCCCGACTGCTTGCCTTCGCCACGAAAAAGGTCATTGGCAGGCACCACTCTGCCTTTCGCTAACAGGTGACCACTGTGCGACCCGGGGGCTCTAGCTGTGTCAACCATACAATCCAACCACAAGTCGGGTGCATGGGTATCCCAGCGCATGCCCGGGGTAAAAGCCGCCCGTTGGTAAAACTCCACATCATATCAGAGCCAGGCCCCCGGTGGTCCTGACTCGTATGCCCAGCGGACTATGTCCCCATATTTGAGGAGCTCAGGGGCCCTGCCCGGATATGCCTGGATCACCACTCCCTGATAAATTGCAAAGGCTGCAGTCCAGTTGGTCCAGTTCCTGTCAGCCTTTGAGCGCTTAAAGTGCTCCTTCTCTCTCTTTTCTTCCATCTCTGTCGGGTCTACCAATGGGTCCCGAAACAAGAGGGCAAAGAGATCTATAAACTCCCCCTTCCATATCTTCTCCCAGGTGGCCGGCAGGAGGTGAGCCCCGACAGGGGCCGACACTGCCACATAGCAAACCCCCAGGAACATATACTGCCCCATCTCAGGGCATTGGAGGTACTCGGGGGTCCCCTGCATCCCTTGTCCCCCCACATCTGAAGCACCTGCCTTGCTTGAAAGGGGGCCATGCCAGCACCTGTGGCCTGCCCACTTGCCCCGAGCAGTGCCGGGCGGTATGCTGGTACCCAGGCACCATTCCACCACACTAATTGGGTGGCCACCTCCCCTATTCCTCCACCCCCACCCCCTGCTGTTCCTGTCTGATGTACCTGGGTAACTCCAGATTGCTGTGAGGTCCCAGCTGTAACCTGAGGACCATTGTTAGGGCTCGGTCCCCACCCCCCCAGTGGGTTCCCTCCCCACCCTGGTAAGGGGTATGCCCCACCCCTTGGGGATGCTGCTAAAGCAGTGGGTGGACCTCCTACCATACCCACGACTGTCCCGGATGTTGCTGCCACTGCTCTGGGCCCACCGCTGCCTCGTCATTCTGCCATGGCAGAGATAGCCTGCTTGAGGGCTGCCACCCTCTGCCACAGCTCGTCATCCTCACTGATGCTCTGAGGAGCTCCTGGCCCATGGCTCCAATGTTCATTCTCCCTGTTTCCAAGAGATGGGGGAAGGAGGGGCCATATCCTGCCCCCATGCCTGCCCTGAAGCCTGGCCCCCCAGGTACTAATGGCAGGGGCAATCCCACCATTAAACCACCTCCCGCCACCATCAGCTGCCAATGAGGCACCCATTGCCCTTGATGGCTAGGCCATAGGTTACTCTGTGCCCTGGGGACTGCCTGCCCCACCCCACTGCCACCAAGGCCTCCCTCTACCATTGGTTGCCACTGAGGCACACTTTGCCCTGACTGGCTAGGCCATGGGTTACTGTGAGCCACGGGGACCACCTGCCCCACTGCACTGCCCCACCACACTGCCCTCAAGGCAACCTGACCCTTCTACATCACCTACCAGCTCTGGCGGGGCCTGTACAGGCACGGCTGACTCCCCTTGGGGCTCAACCCATGCACGCCTTGGTGCCAGGGGATCCTCGATGTACCGCGCAGGAGGCTTCATCCTCCGGCCACCCCTGTGTAGTGGTGGGGTGAAGGGGCTGGGGGGCCCTCCTGATCCCCCTTGCCCCAGGCCATCCACCCCCATCAGACCCCCCACTCATCCCCCCATTATTATTATTATTATTATTATTATTATTATTATTATTATTTATATAACACCAGTCATGTGACCTGGTGCTGTACAGAACATAGAAATAGACGTGGTCCCTGCCTGTGGCTTACAATCTAAAGACAAGGAGGGGGAGACAGGGAGAGGGGACAGTGGGAGAGACAGGGGAGAAAACAGACAAACATTCAAGAAGGTGCAAAGACTCAGGTGCATGTGCTTGACTTGGTTACAATCAGGTTGCAGCAGTCTGCAGAGGAGGGCAGACAGTAGGTATATGGGAACGTCTAGCAGGGATTGGGAAAGGCAGCGAGGAACAGGTGGGTCTTGAGGAGGGATTTGAAGGAGCGGAAGGAGGGGGCAAGGTGGATGTGGGCAGGGAGGGCATTCCAGGCATGGGGGGCGGCAAGGGAGAAGGGTCGAAGGTGATTAGGTGAGCAGGAGAAACGAGGGAGAGTGTGGGAGGGGACAGAGGAAGGGCGGAGAGTGCGTGCAGGAGTGTGTAGGGAGATTAGGTCCGAGAGGTAAGGGGGAGCTTGGTCGTGTAGTGATTTGAACGTGAAAACCAGGAGTTTAAACAGGATAGGTTCAGAAAGGGGGAGCCAGTGAATAGAGAAGAGGAGAGGCTGCACATGGTCGAAGTGACGGGCAGAGTGAATGACCTTGGCAACAGAGTTTTGGATTGCGATAAGGGGGGACAGGTGAGAGCGAGGGAGTCCAGCAAGGAGGAGGTTGCAGTAATCGAGGCGAGAGATAACCATGGCATGGACAAAGGTTTTGGCCAAGGAGGTAGAGAGAAAGGGGCGGATCCGAGCAATGTTATGGAGGGCGAATCGACAGGATTTGGCAACAGAGTCAATGTAAGGTTTAAAAGAGAGGTGCATGTCAAAGATGAAGCCTAAGTTACGGGCTTGGAGAACAGGATGGATGGTGACTCCATCGATGCAGATGGGCAGGTTAGAGGGAGAGGAAGAGGAGGAAGGAAAAATGAGGAGTTCGGTCTTGGCCATGTTGAGCTTGAGTTGACGTCAGGACATCCAGGCGGAGATATCAGAGAGGCAGTTGATGAGGTGTGAATGGACAGAAGAGGAGAGAGAGGGAGTAGAAAGATAGAGTTGGGTGTCATCAGCGTAGAGATGATATTGGAATCAATGGGAAGCAATAATTTTGCCAAGGGACAGGGTGTAAATAGAGAAGAGGAGAGGGCCAAGGACAGAGCCTTGGGGGACCCCAACCGAAAGAGGGAGGGAGGAGGAGGTCGACCCAGGGAGTGAGACTGTAAAGGAGCGGTCAGAGAGGT
>QEPC01008611.1:141998-160422 GCA_003113815.1 Sphenodon punctatus | reverse complement strand
CCCCCCAGCTTCCCCCTCCTGGAAACCCCCCCTTCAAAGGCTTCTGGGTGTGTTACCTTCAATGTTCTTATGTGCACTGTTCAAAGGTTTCTAAGGATGATGTGGGTGTGTTATCCCCAATGTTTTCACGTGCAAACTTGTTCAAAGGTTTTTCAGGGTAACTTGAGTGTGTTACCCCCAATGTTTTTATGTGCACTGTTCAAAGGTTTCTACGGGTGACGTGGGTGTGTTATCCCCAGTGTTCTTATGTGCACTGTTGTTCAAAGGCTTCTCAGAGTGATGTGGGTGTGTTAACCCTAATATGATGTGCAAACTTGGTCAAAGGGTTTACAGGGTGACCTGGGTGTGTTAACCCCAATGTTCTTATATGCAATGTTATTCAAAGGTTTCTGAGGTTGACGTTGGCGTTATTTCCCATAAAAAAGGAAACAAAAAACAAAAGACAAATAGAAAAATAAAAGTTAACTGAGATGGTAGGAAATTGCTGGTAGTTATTATGGAGAGCTTGATGAGACACTGAAAAAATCAGTTTCTCCTTACAGTGAGCCTTGGCTCTATTTTTTCACACTGCTTGGCAGAAATGGGACTAGTGGGAGAGAGACCTTGGATGAGAGCTTAGTAAAAGGGCTCTCTATCACCCAGTGGCAGGGCTTCAAGCAGTAGCAGGGAGTTCCCAAGGTTAACTGATGTAATCTCCCTCCAATGTTAACTCTGGGAACTCCTTGCTTCTGGGTTAAGCTACACCACTGGCTTAATGGTTGGGTTGGCTCCACTCACTCCTGGTCCCACCTGCTGCCCCACAAATTTGCATAAATTAGTATAAAATTGCATATGTAAATGCAAATGTTCTATTTTCTGCCAATGCGTCAGTGGCCACCCTAGGTGTAATAGCGATATACTCAAGAGAAGGCAGGTCCAGATCATGGATCTGTGCCATGGATCTGTCCCTGTCTTTGTGCGCATGCCTTCATCTCTGCTCATTTTCCTTAATATAAGCTTGGTTTTTCAGTGCTTTGGTGTTTGAGATCCAGGTCCAAATCCAGGAGCTGGAAAGGGGCCACATAAAATCTTCCTAGGGGCTGCGTTTGGCCCCCTGGGCATGAGGTTCGGTTCCTCACCCCTGCTTTCATTGGGGGTTCTGTGACTGCCAGGGCCAGACCCAGGGTTTGTGAGGCTATGGTTGGTTGGTTGGTTGGTTGGTTTATTAAAGCTGTTTAGCCACAGGCCGTAACAACATCAAAACAGTACAGCAAGAAATAATACAATACACCAGGAAATAAAAACAAATTAAAAAGAACCAAACGCGAATCCAAGCTGTAAATCAGTCTAAGCTGCCGCAAAGAACCACATATGGCACAGCAGATGAAATGCGGCAGACCTGACATAAATTAAATACTACAGCGAATGGTTCATGTAATTACTAAAACTGGACGTGCGGATATTACAATACACATTTAAATGCCAGAACATCAAGAAAGAAGGGAGGGGGGAGGGTCAGTCCAGCGCCAGCATAATCCAGAACAAATGAATAAATGCTGACAAATGGTTGCCACACATCCCCTGTGATCAACCAGCTAAAATACCAGCAAAATGCCGCTGTATAGACTTCCAAAGCTTAATTTAAAAATAATTAAAACTATGCAACAGCCCAAGCATAACATAGTAACAACAACAAAAGTTCATGTGAATTACAGAACTAAATATACAAGTCATTGTAATATACATTTGACTACCAAATCGGCAGAAAGAAAGGAGGTCGGTCCAGAATCAACAGATCAGAGTCGAAAGAGGAGATGCTGACAACTAGGTGCCCCGAGCCCCTCAATAATAATCTTTTCTCTGTGAGGCTATGTGCGAAGTCTTGGTGTGGGACACCTAATTATGAAAATTAGGCCCCACCTAATTATGCAAATGTGTAAATTTACATAAAATTTACTCCCTCTGGACAGGAAGGATTCCCATTCTCCACCCCTCTGAGCAGCCATGGAGAAGCATGGCCTCCACCATGCTTCTCCCTGCCCCCTGGCTTGCCACCCCTTGCCTGCCTTACCTGGTGCTCAGCCGAGCGGCCATAGACAAGCATGGCCTCCCAATGCTTCCCCCATCCTTCACTGCTCCAGCCAGGAGTAGTTCCACTGCAGGGGCAGCCGGGCAGGCAGTCAGGCAGGCACAGAGAGACTGTTTGCATCCACTGCCTTACTGGGGGAGGGGGGTGAGCTTAGCCAGCCTGGCCTCCAGGGCCTGTTTCTTCTTGCTGCCGGTGCCACCTGTGCCTTGTGCACGCATATGGTGCGACCGGTGCAGAGATGTTGCTATCAAACACACAAGACACTCAACATGTAGCCAGCCTATTAAGCACATTATGCCATGCAAAGAGACATATATAACCATTTCAGTTGTGGCCCCATAATCAATTCACGCTGCCCCCACCCCATAACCAGTTCATTTGCACCCCCACCCCCATATAATCAATTCACATTGCCCCCCACCCATAACCATTTAATTTGCGATGTAAGCAAGACATGTTCCGCTAATATAGTGGTTGTTTCTTGTAATCCTTCCTTTTCACCCTTCATGTCCTGAGACCATCTCACCTTCTCCTCACTTCCATTAATTTGCTGGGGCCCCCTACCCCTCTTCCTTGAAACAGGGGATTTCCCCTCACATGATGACCCTAAATCTTCAAAAACCGAAAAGGCATTTGAAAGAGATAAATTAAATTTCGTAACATTTTCTTTTGGCCTAGCACCCTCAAGGAAGTTTTCAATCTTCCTTTGCTTTCCTGGAGGAAATGTCTGTACTTTCATGGCCCTTGGCCTTTTTGTTCTTGATGTCATAGTGAAACTTATTCAACACAGGAGGGGAATAACAAATAAGGAAAGTAAAAAAACCCTAATTTAAAATGTATCTAAATCAAACACAATCTTTATATCCTCAGAAAATTAGCTCCTATAGCAACATAATCCAGCCCCTTCTTTAGGGGTACTGCCAAAAGGAAATTTAACCCCTGCAAATAATAGTCCTACCCCTTCTCGGGGGATGTTGTCAGAAAGCTTAGTCCCTATAAATGATAGTCCTACCCCTTCTCGGGGGGTGCTGTCAGGAAGCTTGGCCCCTGTAGATGATAGTTCTACCCCTTCTAGGGGGGTGCTGTCAGGAAGCTTGACCCCTGTGGACGATAGCCCTACCCCTTCTCAGGGGGTGGTGTCAGGAAGCTTGGCCCCTGTGGACAATAGTCCTACCCCTTCTCGGGGGGTGCTGTCGGGAAGCTTGGCCCCTGTGGATGGTAGTCCTACCCCTTCTTGGGGTAGTCCCTACCCCTTCTTCCCGACAGCCCCCCCCCCAGAAAGGGTAGGACTATCATCTACAGGGGCCAAGCTTCCCAACAGCACCCCCTTCTTGGGGGGTGCTGTCAGGAAGCTTGGCCCCTGTAGATGATAGTTCTACCCTTTCTCGGGGGGGGGGGCTGTCGGGAAGTTTGGCCCCTGTGGACGATAGTCCTACCCCTTCTCGGGGGATGCTGTCGGGAAGCTTGGCCCCTGTAGATGATAGTCCTACCCTTTCTCGGGGGGTGCTGTCAGAAAGATTAGCCCTTGCAAAACAAAAAGACCTGCCCTTAATGTCGGGGAGCTTAACCCCTACAATAAAACCAGCAACCAGGCCCCGGTCCCGCTGGCGCCTAAGGCTGCGCACACAAGGGCGCGCCCTTGCACGCGCACGCCCAAGGCGCATATGCCAGGGGCAAGCTGCTCTTTATGCCCTCACTGGGATGCTGGTTCCCTCCCACCAATCAGAGTTGACTACAGCCGGCAACAATTAATGCAGCGGGCAATCCTCAGGCAGCTACAAGTCTCTGGCGGCTTCAAATACAAAATCAAAAGCACAGAGTACACAAATAAGGCACCTAGCTGCAGCAAGCCCAGCCTGCCACACTATTCTCCCCATGAGCACTTGCCCACCTGTTAAATTTATTTTTAGTCAGTTAAATAACTTAAGTAGGAAGCTAGACATGATAAAGGCACCGTTGGGTATTTACCAAGAGAAGGGATCCCTCAAGTATCAGACTACCCCCAAAGGTAATCCTGTAAAAGATAAAAGGGGGGCCCAAGGACAACAGGGTTTAATTATGTTGGCAAAAAACCTTGAAGGTTTACCAGATGCCCAAGAAAAGTTTTGTTTGTCCGGAAACAAGTTGGTGTTTATTGTTATACCCTTTCCTAAGGGTAATTTGCCATCTTGGGACACTGCACTGGATGTCGCAGAACATCTTAGGTGCCTTTTGAGGCTACCAATTGTTAGTAAAGACATTATGTCAGTGTCCCAACTTCCTTTTACTAGAGGAAGAAGAAATATATTAGTGCACTTCAGGGGTGTAAATTTCTCCCCAAAAATTATTAAAGCCCAAGCTTTTTTGGAACAAAGAGGAATTTTCCTGGCAAGAATATATGATAAATATGAGGTAGGGATCTCGCCTAGTAGCCCCTGTGATGATCAAGTACCCTGGAGTGACCCAGAGACTCAGGGTCTACTAACCAAAAGGTTGCAAGATTCTATTATAGACATCTCTCATGGGGCAATGGATTGTCAAGTGTGTTCTAGGGGTCTGGAGAATAGTTTGTGTAACAAACTATCCATGATCAGTGAGGGAATTTCCACCTAAATCCCAAACCCAATGGATGCTTGGATGACCTTGTGGGCCAGCATAAATTATTGGATAAAATGGGGATATTATATAACCAGTTAAAGAGGCCCCAAATTCTACCAATTGGGGGAAGTGAGGATTTGGATGAGGGGTGGACAGGAGCTACTTCTAGTAGGAAAAACTGAATTTCTCCTACATCCAAAAAATCTGAGGCACAGCTTGGCCAAGGACAGACAGGATAAGGGTATTTCCCCTAAAACCAAAGTGATGATGCCATCTGGACACAAGGGAAGGGGTAGCCTTATTGAATCTCTACTCCGTGGGCCAGGGAAAGGTATTAAAGATCAAGAAAGTATTCCCCTGATTGATTATAAAGTAAGCTCAGTGCTGCTAGAAGGAGACTCTACTGATCTGGGGAAATTAGTTTCTACCCCAGAACAGTGTAGGGTGGAGATGGTTGCCAGGGAAGCAAATGATCCAGTTGAACCAGTGTTGGAAGCGAAACAAAGTTCTGAGGGTTTTGCTGTAAATCATGAGCACCCTAGAATGTTGTGTAAAGTTCCTGAGCTATTAACCCTTGATAAAAGTAATAATAAGGTGGCAGGTCTTTACCCAAAAATCCTAGCGAAAGAAGGGTTGTTTTGGGATGAATTAGAAAATGAACAGATAGTCCAATTGGAATGCAACCCTCAGGAAATGGGTGGGCAAAATGCAAACTGACTGCAAGCCCCTCTAGATGGAAATATACTAAGCCAGGAACAGATTAATAGATGTGATGGTTCTTTTTATCCTATAGTTTTAAAGATCATATCCTGGAATGTTGCTGGGTGGTTTGGGAAAAGCCTGGATAAAGATTTCACTAGTTATTTACAGACATTTGATATTATTTGTCTTCAGGCGGTTTGGCTCTGATGCGGATCAATTAGATCTAGATGGTTTCCAGAAGTGGTTTTTACCGGCAGAGGTGCATGGCCATAGAGGGAGACCATCAGGTTGCTTGGTAATTCTGATATCCCTTGGATTAAAAGTAAAAATAGTGTCCAGAGATTCGTTTGGATCCCAAGTCCTGGTTTTGAGGGGTATTTTTCATGGGCTAGATGTCCCTATTGCACTTTGTAATGTTTATTTTCCCCCACATAGTTTGAAATCAGATCTGTGGAGGAAATTTGAAACTTTTTTTCAAAACCCGAGAGACATGGGTAATGGAGACGAATATATTATTCTCGGTGATTTTAATGCAAGAATGGGGCCAAGCAATCAGAAAATTTTGGAAGCCAGAAATATAACCAGACTGTTAGATCAGGAGGTAGATTGGAATGAATATAGATCCTCAAGGGATAAACAGATTAATAAAGAGGGGAAAATCCTTCATAAATTTATAGTCAGAAAAATGGTTTATATATATTAAATGGGAATTTTTCCAGAGATATCCTTTGAAATTTGACATATCCTTTTGCTCGGGGGGGGGGGGGGGGGGGGGGAGTATAATTGATTATGCTTTAATTACTCCCTCTCTATTAAATTTTATGAAGGCTTTTGAGGTAGGGGATAGAATGGAAAGTGATCACTTTCCTATTGTTATGACTATAGGAAAGCTGGGTAAAACCATAGAAAATGAAATCTTTAACTATGGGAATGAGGGAGTGATAGAACAGATTGGACCCAGTAGAATTTGTTGGTCATCAAAGGTGGTTGACAAGGTGTCAGAAAAATTGTCTTCGGAAGGAGTGTCAGATTTAAGGGATCAGATTCTAGCCTCCTCAGATTTAGAGGAGGCAGTAGTTCTAATAGATAGGATCTTCCAGTGTTTAAACTCAATTCTTACTAAGACCAATTCAATAAGAAAAGAAAGGGCAACTGGTTATGGATGGTGGGATAAGGAGTGTTAAGAGGCTAGACTGACTCTGTGGAAAAAAGCTTGTCTTATCAAACAAGAGAATGGGGTTACTCTGGTTGCTCACTATAGAAAGTGTTATCAGGAGTATAGGAAATTAATGACTAAGAAGGCTCTTTATTATAAATACAAATGGGACCAGTTATTGATAGCTTTAAAGGGGGGAAATATTAAGGCATGTTGGTGTTTATTAAATCATTCCATGAAGGATAATAAGATTTACGTGGAGCTACGTGGAGCTGAATAATTAAATTCAGCATGGGAAAAACATTTTTGGCAGATCTTTAATGCCAGTATTCCACCTATTAACTCCAAGGCAGGCTGTATAGATCCAACTTACCCTGCATGGGATCCAGTAAGGGAGGAAGAAGTACTGGAGGCAATTAAAAACCAGAAGAGTGGAAAAGCCCCTGGTGGTGACTTTATCCCTATTGAAGTTTTTAAAGAAAACCCGGATTGGTGGTTGGGAGCCTTGGCAAATCTCTTTACGTTAATTAACAATTCAGGTATTATTCCCAATTATTGGAGAATCGCGGTAGTCATCCCAATCTATTAAAAAAGTGATTAAAATGATCCTAGAAATTACCGCCCGTTAAGTTTGCTCCCTATTATCTCAAAAATATACTCGCGGTTGCTGTTAGATAGACTACAAAGTTGGGTGGCAGAAGGAAGCCTGCAGGAAGAGGAACAGGCGGGTTTTACAGCAAACAGAAGAACTTTGGGGCATTGTTTTATCTTGGTTCATTTAGTTGAAAAATATAAGCAAAAAGATATTAAACTATTTGTGGTCTTTATAGATTTTTCATCTGCGTCCGACCTTATAAATAGAGAGAAATTATCGGAAAAACTGGAAGCCATGAATATAGATAAAAGATTGCTGTTTCTGATTAGATCACTTTATTCAAATACAGGATTAGGGATAAGGTATAACATCAGAGGTGCGACAACAAAGGAAATTAGGACATCTCGAGGGGTGCGACAGGGGTGTCTTCTTGCGCCCCTTTTGTTCAATCTTTATGTGAATGATTTAATCATTAAGCATAGGGATGTGGGAAGATATATGGCACCTAGAATAAAAGATAAAATGATTTCTATCTTGAAGTATGCAGACAACACCATCCTCTTATCCACGTCAGGATTGGGCCTCAGAATCCTACTTAAGGATTTTGGTGCAGAATGTATTAGACAAGACCTAAGGATAAATTATTCCAAGACAAATTTTGCCAGCAACCAGGGTTTTTGAAGCTAAAGTAATAGCAAAATTGAGATATGGAGCTTTACTCTGGGGATATTTGCCCAGTGCTAAAAAGGTGCTAGAACCCATCTTGAATATATTTCTAAAAATATTATTACAATTCCCTGTATCTACCCCATCTGCTATAGTGAGATTGGAGTTTGGGTTTAGATCTATTGAGTCATATCTAATAGAAAATTTGCTGGTCTCAGTCATGAAGATTGAATCCATGCCATTGTGAGATCTTGCTCGAAGTTGTTTAAGGGAAAAGCAAGAAGCTGCAAGCTGTAAAGGGTCATGGTGGCAGGGGACTCAAAATATTTTTGAGAGATTGGGTCTGTCATTTTTGTTTCTACAGTCCCTTCCCTTTAGGCAGGCAAAATTCCTGCTCAAAACTAGAATCACCGATATTGATAGACAAACCACAAGAGCAATGGCTGTGGACATGAAAACTACCCCATGGTATAAGTTCTTGATCCCAGGGAGGGATGGTTGTGAATATTTAAAAGGGGATATGTCTTTTCAGCAGAAGAGAACTTTTCTGGCGCTCCGTCTCCAGGTGATGCCTACTGCGGTCCTGGAGGGGAGATATAAGGGGATCCCCTTCCAGTAAAGGCTGTGTGCATGCTGTGGTACTGAAATTGAGGATTTGGTACATTATCTTTTTCACTGCCCCCAGTATAATAGATTAAGGGATAGATTATTTAAAGAAACTGGTGTCCAAAAATACTTTTCAGTAGCGAAGAAAGTGATATTACTCCTCTCTGATAAATATCAAAAGATTACATGGGTAGTGGCCTTTATAGGTTTGCTAATGGAGAAGGAGAGGAAATAAATCATGGATAGGGTAAATAGAATTTAGATAGTGTCTTTTGTCTTCTTCTTATTTAAAATTCTTGACCTTTATACTATGCCCCCTGGGAATAAAACATCACCCCTTGGGCAAGGGGAATGAAGATTATATTAGCATATTAGTAATTTTGGCTAGCTCCATTTTTGTTATGTTGTAAATGTATTTGTTGTGTTTATCTACGGATATGGTAGATGCCATAAATGGCAGATTTACGGATACCAGATTTGTATTTGATGATGAAGATGGATTTTCATGCATTTTCATATACTTTATGATTTGGTAGTTCATTTGTCTATCTTCTTAATATCTGGTAGTTTTTATTGTTTTTTTGTTATAAAATATGTTTATGTATGTCTTGTCATGGCTGAGGCCAGAACAATAAAGTAAACTTGACTTGACATTTAATTTGCACCCCCGGGGCAGCGTGTATTGATTATATGGGGGTGTGCAAATGAACTGGTTATGGGGTATGGGTTTAAAGACAGTATTCCTGTTAGCAATAACTTCATTAAGAAGAGTTAGTTAAATAGCAGTCATAATAATCTCAGAACCATATTTGCAGATTTTCCAAGATAGAATAGATATTGCTTTACAGTCTAAATTCCTACCTAAGATAGTAAGACAGTTGCAAGAATGTGGCCCTTTTTACACAGGCCTCTCCCACCCATGAATACACAGATTTCTGTGTGTTCATGGGTGGGGGAGCCCCGTGTAAACAATGCGGAGCATGCGCCCATGGTGAGTGGGGGTGTGTGCGTACACGCGCCTAACATGCATCTCAACTCACCCCCCGCTCATCCCCATGCATGGAGCAACCAAGGGAAATGGCAGTTACTCCGTGGGTGTGGATGAGTGGGGGGTGAGTGGGGATGCATGTGCAGGCATGTGCACACCCCGCCCATGGACTGGCATGCCCACGGACCCCCCAGCCACCCAGTGAAGCCATGTAAAAATGGCCTGTGAGAAGCCACTCGAAGACGAACAGAAGGTTGCTGCCTTGTAAACAAAGTTCTTCGAGATGGCTCCTAACATTCTCACAACACCCACCCTTCCAGCCCTGCATGGAATTTTCTTATATTCCTAGAAAGGCATGGAAAAAACTGTCATTCTGAGGGGTGGGGGGAGAGTGCTTTTTATACTAAAGGCGCTCGAGACCATTACGTTTTCTATTATTTGAATAGGGTGAGCATGCACAACCCAGTTGTGAGAATGTTGGGAACTATCTCGAAGAACCTTCTTTACAAGGTAACAGCCTTCTGATCACACACATGGGGAAGAGCTGTTTGTAAACAAACAGTTTTATCTCCCAGTTCGATCCTGTCCTGCTGCTGCTGTTGCTGTTGCTGCTGCTGCAGCACTACTAGGACGAAGGCAGAGGCAGGTGAGAGATGGGGACCAGAGCCAGGGAGGGGAGGCAGAAGAACTTATTGGGGGAGAAACTGGCTGCAGTCTGCCACCCAGCCAGTCAAGTGCCGGGCCCCAGCTGGCTGCGGGGCCATGTGCAGTCGCACATGTGGCGCATGCCTGGGGCCAGCCCTGGTGACCATGTGGGAGTTGTTTGATGAACTAGATCTATGTTTGAACATCTGTGTTGGGAGTGTAATAGAAATATGCTCAAGAGAAGAAGTGTCCAGATCATGGATCTGTGCCCTGGATCTGTCCCTATCCTTACGTGCATGCCCTCATGTGTTTTAAATAAGAGTTGTTGCCTTTTAACCATATCTGTGCCCTTTAATCTAAAACAGATTTAAATATTCTTTGGTGCACATTGTTCTGACGGGTTAAAAATAACTTATATGACAATTCTCAGCAACTGTCAAAGGGAAGTGTGTGAGGTTGTGGGAAAGTGGGTGGTGCCGAGGACCCCCCCCCCCATTTTATCTTTGCCCTGGGCCCCGCAACTTCTAAAACTGCTCTCTGACCCACACACACAGAGTTCTTCACAGTGGTGCTGTGAAAAAGTTACTCACTCACTGGTGGCAGCATCAGGCAGGAACAGCAGCCGGGGTCTGACTCCCTCTGGGGATCTCCTCGCGCACTACAGGATCATGTGTGCCAATCACCTAAACTCCCCCATGCCCTCTCCTCCCTGACCCAGTCATAAACTACCCCTGCACATCCTCCTCCTGCCCGGCCCACTGTCCTAAACTATCCCCCATGCCTCTTCCCACCCACTCCCTTAAACTACCCCTGCCCAACCTGTCTTTAAAACTCCCGGGCTGTGCAAACCCCTCCATGTTCCCACCTGATGCTGGAGTCACAGTGCTGCTCTCTACTAGCCAGCAGAGCCTACTTCACATGTCTGAGACATAAAGACACCCATAGACTAAATCCTATTACGCATGCATTGCTTAAAGTGCAGGTTTGCGTTCTTTCCATATGATAAAATGGGAGTTTCAAAATCTTATAGCTTAAAAAGTACTGGGTGTTTGTTTTGTTTTTTAAAATAAAGCCACACCATCCCTCCTCCACATGCTTCTGTTTTCTAAAACATTTTCCACTCGTCACATATAACTAAAAAACTCAGAGGCTGATCAATTCGAAATGGTCACAAAACAAGCAAAAAACTGCTCCTCAACCTCCAGTCTTTCAATTGTTATATCTCAGCTGTTTTTAATTTGATTTCTCTGAATCATGGACACATTCAACCTGTCACCCATGCAAACCTCCATGCAAACTTTCACAATGATAGCTTAAACTATCTCTATTTTATAAGAAATAGAATGTTTGTGCTTTATAATGGAGCGTGTAAGATGCTTTAACTATTCAACCACTCCTGTGCCTGGATAATATATATAGAAGCATATATAAATAAACCTATAAAAATAGTTTTTAAAAGTCTAGGCCCCCCACCCTCTAACACCTCCCCCCGTAACTCCTCCACCCAACCCTACCCCAGCTCACCAAAGGCTTCTAATTAATTAGGGTTGCCATATATGCAAATTTTAGAGGACACATATGAGCAATACAGGTTACAGGGCTGCATTGATTCCAATACAGCCCTGTAACCTGTATTTCTCATGTGTCCTCTAACATTTGCATATATGGAAACCCTACTTTTAATTATTTTGTCCAACACTTCTACCTTGATTGTGGTTCTGAGGTGCATTGCATTACAAGAGCAGAGTGAACAGCATCTTGCAGAATCTGTCCTGTGTATCTAGTGGAGAGAGTGCTTTTCTTTGCTCTCCTTTGGCTGGCTATGGAGGGACACTTTTGGACTCTAGAGAGAACTGCATCTAACCAGTAGTTCCCAAAAGTTTGGCTGCGACACCCCATTTTGAGATTTAAATATAATTCTGTGACCGCCTCCAAACAACCACAAAAGTCAAGCAAAGACTATGAAATATCGATTGAGATTGGCATCCCATCCACAGATGATGCCACCCTACTATCAGGAACATAGAGTGGAACAGGGCCTGGGAGTCATGGCATCAGTCGGTGCAGGTTCAGGTCAAGGAAGTTTGTACAGGTTCAGGTCCAGAGAGGAATGCAGGATCAGGGTCTGGGAGTTAAGGACATCTGGGAACTGGCACAAGGACCAGGGCCAGGGCAGATGTGAAGGGCAGGTCAACAAGATCAAAAGCGTAGGCTCATGGACAGTCATAAAGCGGGTACATAGCAGTCACAGAGGGCTCTTCAGGCATCACATAGTGGGCAGAGTAGTAGATGCCGATCAGGCTCCCTAGCAGATGCTGAGCCTCAACACAGGAATATGGTGGGCAGACTGACAGAGGGACCAATTTCGGGGTAGGGGCAGAAGGATCAATTTCCAAAGACAGAGTCAAACAAAACAGGGTGGAGCCTGTCCAAAATACACACTGGATCTGGGACAAAGCAGAGCCCGTCTAAAACACATGACAGGGACATGACAGCCACATCCTGTGACTGCAGGCTTGCCTTTTGTACTGCAGGCAGCCAACCAGGAAACTAGTGGTGGTGTGGCCTCAGCAACGCTGGGGAAGGCCTTCAGCACTAGCCCTGGGTTCTGGCCAGACTGAGCTGGTGGTGCTGTGGAGTCAGTCACCACTTCCAAGGCCCCGAAGGTGCCAATTCAAGCCCCAGTCCTTACACCCACTTGGGGTCCCAATTCACAGTTTAGGAATCTGTGAATAACTATCCATTGCTGGAAAGAAGTCTTATCAGTGCCAAAACCTGGAGCAGAAAACAGTTCAGTTGGAAACAGGATAAATTAAGATTATCCTTTAGATTCAAAGGAGATATTTGAGAATCCCCTGCCTCACACAGATATTTAAGACACAATCCTTGCATTTACTCTAGTCTAGTGCAATCCTTGCACTACTAGTCTAGTGCAATCCTTGCACTATTTACTCCAGTAGTCCCTGGATGTCAGTGGGACTATTCCAGAGAAAGTGGTTTATTTTATTTATTTTATTATTAAAATTTAAATGCTGTCCCCTCCTGCTACAAGCATCTCGGGGCAGCTAACAACATTTTAAAACACATAACTAAAAATACAATTAAAACAACCTAACCCCCCCAGTTTAAAATAACCCATACCCAAACCCTCCCTCCGATCCAGCCCCCTGTCCACTATCCGTATCCCCCACCCCTACCCACTCCCTTCCCCGAAGGCCTGGACAAACAGCCAGGTCTTACAGGCCCGGCGGAAGGCCATCAGACTCAGAGCCAGTCGGGCTTCCTCCGGGAGGGAGTTCCACAGCCACAGTGCGACCACCGAGAACGCCTTCTACATTGTGGCCCCCAGCTAACCCGGGGAACCTCCAAGAAGGCACCCCCGGTGGACCGCAAAGATCACCCCAGGACCTGAGGAGTGAGGCTGTCTCTCAGATAGGAGGGGCCCAAGCCATATAGGGCTTTAAAGGTTAAATCCAGCACCTTGAATCAGGCTCGGAACGCTATAGGCAACCAGTGCAGAGCTCGGAGCACTGGTGTTATGTGCTCCCTATGGTCTGTCCCTGTCAGAAGATGGGCTGCCGCATTCTGCACCAGTTTCAGCTTCCGAACCATCACCAGGGGCAGCCCCACGTAGAGCGCGTTGCAGTAAACCAGCTTCGAGGTGATGAACGCATGGATGAAGGTGGCCAGGTCGGAGTCCAAAACATATGGCCGGAGCCTCCGCGCAAGATGTAGCTGGCGAAGGCTCCCTTCGCCACCACCTCTACCTGGCAATCCAGTCGAAGGCTGAGGTCCAACAGGACTCCCAAGCTCTGGATCCGGGGAGCCAGCAGGGGGCGGACCCCCTCAATGAGGCGTGTCATCACCCCCGCTGCCTGACCCACCAACATCACCTCCATCTTATCGGGATTCAGCCTCAGTCTTCTCCGCCGCATCCAGTCAACCACTGCCTCCAGGCACCGGGAAAGCACCGAGACTGCAGGGCCTGGGTCAGTTGAAAAAGAGAGGTATAGCTGTGTGTCATCAGCATATTGGTGGCAACGCACACCAAACTGTTTCACAACCTCCCCCAGGGGTTGCATATAGATGTTAAACAATAATGGAGACAAAATAGAACCTTGCGGTACACTGCAAGAGAGGTCCCGGGGGCTAGATGTTTCAGCCCCCAACACCACCCGCTGGTTCCTTCCTGACAAGAATGAGTGGAGCCATCCAAGGACCGTCCCATCCACACACACCCAGGGACCACAATCGTCTCAGCAATAACCTGTATCATTCACTGTATCAAAAGCAGCTGAGAGATCTAACAGGACGAGTAGTGTTCAACGCTCTGAGTCCATCTCACGACAATGCAGGGTGATTTCAGATGTTACGGGCGGGCGGTTCACCACAGTGGATTCCTGGTGGGGGTGAACAAATCAACCACCCCCCGGGGCCAATAAAAGCCCCGAACAGACGTGACGGGACCGGGACCATGGATGGGAATCAGGCCGCCAGATCACGGACCGGGGCAGCACAACAGACGTGATGCTGATTCCCAGCTGTGGTGAGCACACCAAGAATCCCCCGGGAAGGGGCGGGACATAGACATTGCCGCCTGAGGGCAAATGAAGCCAAAAGCCACAAAAGGGAATGCCCCCACAAGGGAAACGGGAAGGGAGGGGGGAGAGGGAGAACAGGCGCCCAGGTACCACACACATGCACACACACGCAACGGGGACTCGGGGGCACGCACAGCACCAGCACATGCCGGCCCAATCCCACACAACCACACACACACACACACACATGCAGGCACGGAGGATAGGAAAGAAAGGGAATGGGGGGGACATGGGCGACCGGACACCACGCAAGGCAGGCCGGGCACCGGGGGTGGGTGGGCTGCGGGACTGGGATGAGGGGAGGAACGGGCACAGGGGCAGGGTGGGACACTGGCACCAGGTACATCCCACCCCACAGCAGACCAGTCCCCACGGGCACCCCCACAGCAAACACACAGTCCCGGAAAGGGGGGGCCCTGCAGCTCCGGAGAATGCCACAGCGGGCGGCCAGATGTCACAGCGAACCGGCCGGGAAGGGCCCAGGAGGCACATGAAGTCAAGGCATCCCACCAAGGGGCAAAGGAATGGCAGCCAGGGGAGGCAGTCCAGCACAGCAGGTCCAAGGATGGGTGGCCCCATCAGTGTAGGAGCTTGGGAGGGGCAGTCCTTGGGCCCCGGACCCCCGGGGCACACAAGCAACCCAGGAGGGGGAAGAGCATCCCAGAGGTGGCCCAGTTACACAGCCAGAGCAGCAGCACAGAGGGACAAAGGCATTGTGGCAGCAAGGCAGATACAGCAGGGTGGTGACAGGCAACAGGGTCAGGCCCACGGGCGGGTCCCGAAGCCCACATGGCCCAGGACACAAGGGGGCCAGGGAGGGACCCAGGGGCTCACAGGCAGCCATTGGGGGCAGCCAGGGGCCCGGGCCCAGGGTGCCAGGCCCGATGAACCAGGTGGGGCCAATGGATCATGCCCCGGCAGTACCCCAGCATGGACATGTGGTGGGCGATCAGGTAGTAAGCCTCGAAGGGGTCATGCACAGACAGCCCCAACTGGACATCTGGACGGGACCATACCCGCCCCAGTGCTGACATCTCCACCGTGGAAGGCTCCGTTACACAGCAGGCTGCAGCCAGGGGCCAATGAAGATGCCCCAGCCCCAGAAGGCGGTGATACACAGCCACACATGTGTGCTGGTACCCACGCGCCCTGTGAATGCTGCCAAAGTAGGACACAGCCAAGGCTGGGCCCCCCTCAGCAAGGCACTGCGAGAAGGCTGCCAGGCTGCACACCCACAGCACACTCACGGTCTCAGACCCGGACCAGGGCACATGAGAACACCTATTCGCCGGGACGCGCCCATCAGGGAAGTGGACCAGCCCCAGGGTCTTGTCATGGAGCCGGCAATCTTGTGCACTTACGTCGTAGCTGAGGTAGCGGAGTCCAGAGCTCAGGCTCGCGAAGGCGGACGAGCGGCTGTCCGGCCTGCCCAGGAGCAGCTGCACGGCAGGGCTACGCCACAGGTCACAGAGGGATATGGTCTCGGTGTAGGTCCAGATACAGGGGGCCCCATGGGGGATGGGAAGTGGGAGCCCCATGGATGGACAAGCAGTCATGGTCCAACCGCCCGGGGAGAATAACACGGAGCTCTGGGGGCCTCACACACCTACCGGGGCCGAGGGGCCTCCCGGGGGTCCCAAGGACAAGGAAAGCGGCCACGGGCCACAACATTGTAGCACAACAGACCGCGGCATGGGGTGCGGACCCAGCACAGCTGCACAATACAATAGCTCTCACATACCAGCTAATCAGCACTCCAAGGCCAAGGTGCCGCAAACACTAAGGGGGGGGTTTGTTGTTGGCAGATGGCATCCAGGCCCACAAGGCACACGCGGAGGACAGCGCCCATGCAGGGTGGGTGCCCATCACTCCGGCCCACCCCCGGGGGTTCCTCTGACTGGTCCCTGCATGCCCGCGGTTGCCCCTCCCCCCTGTCTCCTACATACAGGACCAGGAGCCACGGTTCCATTTACACCTTTATTGTCACCCATGCGTACAGTGACACCCATTCCCTCATAACCGGTTGTGTTCTACCCCTCCCCCTGGCCCCCCCGGCTCCTGGAACGGCCCCATGCGCACCTGGTCTGAGCCATGGAGCTCATAGAGCTCACCTCCCCCCTGCTGTCAGTGCTGGTTGACATGTCCCGGGCCACCTCCTGTTCCGGTTCGGGCAGCCCTGGTACGGTAGTCAGGGGGGCGAGGCCCCGGGGGCCCCCCCCGGTGGCTGCACCCTCCGGAGGCCAGCGGGCACAGGGAGGTGAATGCATGGCCCCTGAGGGCGTGGGGGTGGCTGGGGGGGCAGGCCAGGGAGAAAGTTCACGGAGGGGCCCTCCATGAGTGCCTGGGCAGGCAGGGTGCCATGGGGCCCCCCAGCCATGACATAGGCACACATTGTGCCGGCGTGTAGGAGCAACGAGGTCCCAATGTCATGCGATCTGTCCATCTTGAGCGTGTGCTCCTGCACCATGGCATTGATGTCCTGCCTCAGCCCCCCGAGCAGCTCCTCCTGCCTGCTGCGCTCCCTGCGCTCCCACTGCCGCTCCAGGCGCACCTCGGCCTGGAGCCTCCTGTCCCGCTCCTCCACCCACTCCAGGGACCGCTCGATGGCCGCCTCCATCCAGCCCACGGCCGCGATCATCCTCTCCCCCTGTTCCTCTGAGGTCTGGACTATCTCCTTTGCCTGCTCCTCCCTGCGCCTGCGGACCCATGCCCGGTGCTGCCTCATGCGCTCGGCTGGAGGCATGGGCCCTGGGGCAGCTGGCTGCTGGGTTTGGCCTGTGGGTAGAGGAGGTTGTGCTACAACTAGCCGTGGGCCCCTGGCCCCGAGCCAATACATCCCAGGAGCTCTGCAGTCCCGCTCACATGTGACCTGGCCCCTCTGCCCTCATGGACCCCTTCCATTTCCCCCTCCTTGCCATGCCCGGTTAGCCCATCAGTGAACCCTGGCGGGCCCTCCATATAGGACCTGCTGCCTCACCTGCTCCCTCAGCCTTCTGGGCGAGCTCCTTGGCAGCTGACTCCTTTGTTGCCTGGGGGCTGTCCCGGGGTGGTCCATGGCCTATGGGTGGGGGGGGTATATTAGTGTGGTGGGGTGCTGTTGGGCACCCTGTGGCTGGGCCCCCCTCCCACCTGTCGTGGGGCCCCCGGGTCTCAGGTTGTGCCTCTCCCTGCCCCTTGCAGTTCCCCCCAATTGACCATGGCCCCGTGGGCACAAGGCCTTTCCCCCATGGGGTGGGTACTTACCATCTGTGTCTGCCACGGAGTCATCTGAGGCCAGGCCCTCAGTGTGGGAGCACTCCCCCAGGGACCCCCGGCTGTGTGTGGTTCGGGTTCCGGTCTCTGACTCGCCCTGGCCGGCCTGGCCCATGTCGCTCTCCGGGCTGATATCCGGGGGGGGGGCTGTAGGTTACGGAGCACCCAGGCTGGTCTTCCTGTGGGTCCGGGGTCCTGGAGTTGGTGTCTACCGGGGGGGCAGCGAGGGGAGGGGGTACCTCCACACGTTCCCTGTCCTGCTCCACCATGCTTCCAACCAGTCACGGGGCCACTATGGACCCCTTCATGTGGAGGAAGTGGTCCAGGGCATCGTAGTACAGGGCTGTCCGGGCTCCATGGCCAGACCTCCTGTTGTTGTCCCCGATTGCCTTGTACCTCCTCCTCAGCTCTTTCGCCTTTGACCGGCACTGTACCACTGTCCGGGGGTGCCCCGCCGCCTCCATGTCACGCACTATGTCCCTGTAGACCTGCTCATTGCGCTGGTTGAGCGCGATCTCCAGTTGGTACTCCAGGGTCCCCCATATCCGAATGAAGTCCCTGGTCTCCT
>QEPC01008611.1:106209-122592 GCA_003113815.1 Sphenodon punctatus | reverse complement strand
CTACAAAGAAAACACAGACTGCGGCTTGGAAAGTTAAAGTAACGGGGGGGGGGGTTAGGCTCTGCAGAGGGGAAGAAAAAGCAAGAGACTGGACCTATAGTTTACCTCTCCTAGCTGATTGAGCAGGATCAGCAGCCCAGGATCCAGCGATGTTGGGGTCCAAAAGGGGCGGGGGGGAGGCCGAAGTCTGGGGGATCCATTAGCCCAGACACATGCAGGGAGACCTGCATGTATCTGGGATCCAAGGTTTCTCTGAGGTTGATGGGAAAACCAGGGGCAGTTATAGGGTACTGAACAAAGGATTTGGGGAGGCTATGATGGATCATTTGGGGTACACAATGAGCTAACGAGGGGAGAAATCCAACTTCCACTTCCATCACAAAAAGGGCCATACAAGATGCATAAAATATCTTTGACACAGGGGGAAAGAGTAAACAACAGTGGCTGGAGGGTAGTTAAGGAGGGGAGGAGAGGACTAACGATCGGCTTCCTGGGACACAAAGGGAACACCCCTGGATTTCTTTATTCCTGAGGGGGGGGTTGCTGCTCTAAGTTCCAGTCATTGGTGCTCTACTGAATAGGAAGAATGCCTCTTAATGGCCCCATTCTTTACTCTAGGCATTTCCAGGTTCAGGCTGGTATTTCACATGAGCGACCTACTTTCTACTGGGTTCCATGGTGGCTGGGCCCGATCCTTACTTTTTTTTTTTTTTCATTTCCATTTAATTTATATCCCGCACTCCTTCGAAAATGACTCGAGGCAGCTCACAAAAGAAATACATTCCTGGGTGTATTCCCACACAGGGCACCCAGCTCAATACAGTATACACAAATTAACATAATATCCTAATACATTAATACATCACATATTTATTCCCCACTAATATCTCATTCCAACACCTCCACACACATGGGCAGGTCCCACAGCAATCATTCCTGTCCCCTGCTGCCACCAGAGAAAATGTGGCCAGCTCCACCCTCCTCTCACTGGAGGGAGCTAGCCCTACCATCTCCACATCACTAACCCCCACAATATACTCTGTCTTACAAGCCCCCCTCTTGCTCATAATGGGGGGCTATGCTCTCAAGTCCTTTTCCCCATGTTTGCCGGCCCTTGGTCACGTCTGGGGGCTGTCCTTTCAAGCCCGCCGGGTCCAAGTTTGTTGGCCCTTGGTCATACAGCAGAGGGGGGGGGTGTTGTACCCATTTTAGGGAAAACTGAGGTCATCATCAAAAAACTGGCCTCGGTGGTCCACAACTGCCTGGAACTGCAAGGAATGGTACCCATGCCTGTTGATGTACTCTCCAGCATCCTCGTTGGGGGGGCCAGAGGATCTCGATGTGGGTACCATCCACAGCGCCCAGACAGTTGGGGAACCCTCCAGCCTCGAAGCCTGCCACCACGGACTCCTGGTCCACCAGCTGGATCACTTGGTCCAGTAGCATGGCCTCCACGGCCTCTCAAAATTCCTGGAGGATGCCCGAACGGTTCTCACTCCCACACCGAAGTGCTGCACCATGGACCAGCAGGAATCCAGTGTTGCCAGTGGCCAGACCGCTATGGCCACGCACTGGACCACTGGTTTGAGGGTGTGCAACTTCTCCAGTCATGGCACAACCAGCTCTGCAAGCTGCAATAGGGACTGCCTGTCCATGCGGAAGTGTGTCCTCCACGCTGCATCATCCCAACGTGCCAGGGCCCCGACCCACCATTCCTGTGCCCAGTGCATTACCCAGAGCCACCTCTGTGTGGGCATGGCAAGCTGTACCATGTTCCCCATGGCCGCCCAGCGCCAGTTGTCTCAGGCGGCTGCCTCTCGGAGGACAGCTGAGCGGCCGTGGGTGAGGCACAAGGTCCTTTTGGTACTCCCAGACGCCTGCAGGGCCCTGAGACTGGCTGTTGGGCATGCCAAGCAGCCACAGCAGTTCTGGCAAGGCACCCCCTGATGTGGGCGGCCAGGTGGAGCAGCTCGGGGGCGAGCTGCTGGAGGCTTGTGTGCTGCCAGTGCCACTCCATGGTTAGGTCCTGGAACATGCAACATGTGGCCCTCTGGCCCGCGTCCATGGTGGAGGTTGCCCGTGGTGTGGTCTGGCACCCAGAAATCCTGCCCATGTCCCGGGCCCGCCCCAGCTCCGTGCCCCGCCCACACACCTGTGGGGCAGGCCCCAGCACGTCCTTATTGGCCAGCTGCCCCACCGCCTGCTGGTCGGGGGCTGCTCAGCTGTGCTGGTGGGGCCTTCCCTGGGCTCTCCATGCTGGTTGCGCTCACCTGCCAGGCAATGTGTGCTTGAAAACAGCGCCCCTCCCATGGGTGCACCTGCGTGCCTGTCTGTGCGGTCCGCAGCTGGTTGCCTGTTGTCATCACCTCCCTGCTATCAGTGCTTGCTGGACATTCTGTGCGCTCAGTTCCTACAGCTGTGCTGGGTCCGCTCCCTATGCATCACTCGTTAGCTGTGCCTTCTTGTGGCCTGCGGCCTTATCGTGTGTCCTTTGGGCTCCCCTGCTTCCCTCCCAAGTCCACATGGGATAGTGGGGTGCCTCTTTCCTTGCTTCTCAGACCCTCTGCCCTCTGGACCATGGCCGGCAGTGCTGCCCTGGGGCTCCCGTGCCCCAGATCGCCTTGCGCCCCCCATAGCTGGACCTTCCGGGAGACCATGGCCCTATGTGACCTGTGGCAGTCCCCGGCCATGCAACTGCTCCTGTGCTGCCCTCTCTGGTGCCTATGCGAGTCTGAGCTCCGGCCTTCGCTATTTTGGCTATGAGGCGAGCAGTAGCGCGTGCCGGCTCCATGTGGAGGTGCTGGGTCTCCATCCCTTTCCTGATGGGTGCATTCCAGAGATGAGGTGATCATATGTGGCATGGTCCACGGTGGAGACTGTGTCCACCCTCTCGGTCTGTGGCCTGGCTGGGTTCATGACCTGTCTGGAGGAGGGGTCCCCCGTCCTGGCCTTTTTCTTCTTCTGCTGCATCCACAGGGTCCGTGGCTACCAGTGGTCTTGTGGGGCAATGTATTACTGCCTGTTAGAGCTTGGGCACCTGCCATGGCTCCCTGCTGCTGACTATACCTTGTCAGAGCCCACTGGACTGGAGGTGGCAGCGCTGGCCGTTGTGTGGTCCTGTGCTGATGTTCAGGTGGGGCTCGCCGGGCCGGATCTGTTTGAGGCCTACTATCTCAATGCCCACCACATGGCGGGGCTGGGCTACCACCGGGGCATGCTTCAGTGGCCCTACCAGTGCATCTGGTGGGCCAACCCATCCCAGCCCCCTTCGTGACCCCGTGCAGTTAGCTGTGAGGCCCCCTGTGTCTTCGGTGTCATGGATGACAGCCCCACAGTGTGCTCCCTGCACCTCCCTGCCGGCTCGGGGCACTGGCCACTCGCTCCTTGCCGTACTGGCCTCTCTGCTGTTGTGGCTGAGTCACTTGCCTCCGTTCCGCTCGCCTGTGTCACTGTGCCCCCTCCATGGGCACCCCCTGTCCTTCGCTGCCTGTGGTATTCCTCTCTGTGCCCAGCCCCCCCTTTGGCTGGTTCCTGCTGCGTGACACTGCTACCAGCTCTCCCCGTGGTGTATTCCTCCCTTGCACGGCCGCTCGCTCACCTGTGTCCATGCTCTGACCCCTCCCCCCTCCCCCTGAGTGCTACCGTGACTGTGCGGGATTTGGGGCCACTGGACAGTGCCTCCCGGCTTCCTCCAGGGGTGTGTGTGCATGCGCTTCCCGCAGGCTCCTGCTCGCATCCATCCCCAGTCATGCTTCTGCATCAGCAAGAGGGATCCTTGCCATCTGGACCTGCCTGGGACCACTCCAGTGCCTCCCCTGGCTTGTGTGTCCTCCCCCTGTGACCCTCTCTGTAGGGATCCCTGTGACTTGGGCTGTCTGTGTTGCTGTTGGGTGGCCCGTGCTCCCTGTGCTGTCAGTGGGGTTCTGGGTGCCTTTCACCATGTCCTGGACTGTTCCCTGCCCGGTCTACTCCACTGCCTTGGCCTGGGGCTCCCCTCCCATGTCTGTGGTGCTGTGTGTGTTCACCTTCCTGGTGTGCTCCCCCTTCCTTTCCTGTTGGGGTGTGTTCGCGCTCGGGTGTGTGTGTGGTTTGTGTTCTGCTGTCTCCTTAACTTCCCTGTGCCTGTTGTGTGTGCTGCCTCTGCAGCTCTCCTCCCTCCTCCCCCTCCCTTTTAATTTCCTTTGTGTGGGCGTTGCTTTTTGTCGCTTTTGGCTTCCTTTGCCCTCAGTTGGCCATGTCTGCCTCCCACCCCGGTGTCTTCTGGGTGTTCTGACCATGGTCCGGGATTGATGTAACATCTGTTGCATTGCCCCGGGACATGGTCCGGCTGTCCACTTCCTTGCCGTGGTTCCTCTCCCATCACATCTGTTCGGGGCTTTTCCAGACCACGGGAGGGGGTTAGCCGGCTCGCCGTGGTTGGGGATCCACTGTGGTGACCCAGGAGCGTGTAACATCTGAAATTACCCTTGCATGATGGGTGGGGAGGTATTGTTTAAAAATACCCTTATACTAAGACCACTTTGCACCACTCTTACTTTTGCACCAACAAAGGATTTTAAAGTGAGAATAACTTATGTTTACATTGCCAGTATTGTAAAGGGACCTTAGAGCAAATGAGAATCAGGCCCCTTGTATTAGCTTTTGGGAAAGTTATTCTGTTTCTTTCAGGACCTAGGGTTGGTCCCTTAATGTTGGGCTTATACATTGCCATCGCATATACAGTCTTTAAATGAGGCTGGTAGAGTAGTGTCTGAGGAAGGGCTGAGTGATACTGAGGAGCATTCTTTCATGAGAGCACCATTTTGGTGTGCACTACATACTGTAGAAGGCTAGGGGTAGAGGTAAACTGGCAGAGGACAGGAAGAGTGCCCTGTCGGGGCCAGAAGAGGAGTCCCTAAAGGGAGATAGTGTGGAAAGAGGAAATGAGTGGGAAAATGTTAATCATAGTATGGAGGTGGAGCCAATTCAGGTAGTCACTAAGGAGATCCAAAGGGGGGATTTGAAGGTAGTAGAAAGTAATAAGGAGGGGAATGAGGAGTCCCGTTTGATGGATCTGGGAAGGAGGGTGGGGGAAGTTTGGTACATGGTATAGGTGAAAGTAATGGGCCACAGATAATTGGAGATAGGGAACAGAGCTATCCAATAGAGGTTGGGGTTAAGATTAGAGCTCTGGGGTTGGTTGATACAAGGGAGGTTATCTCTGTAGATGGGGTCCAGGAGCCAGGCCAGGTGTATATAAGTAATCTTGGAACTAGTTGCCCAGATTGGACCACTTCTAATTGGACAAATTGTAGGACTTTGGAGGATTATGAATTAGGAAGTGTAAATCTAGAGGGCCCCCCAATGTCTTTGGGGGGGGGACTGAGTTGACTGATTTAAATAATTCAGGTGACCCAAAGTATCATGAGGGATTATGGGAAAGATTGAAATCGAGAACCCAGGAATTGGAGGCATCCATCTCAGTAGTAGGAGGGAAGCTAGGGGGAACTGATGTGATGGGGGAAAGGAATGATCTGGAAATTGGGGGACAGGAAGAGGGGGAAGTTGGTTTGAGTTTTGGGGCTGTTATAGATTTAGGGGATAGTATAACGGGGTTGGGGGGGAGTAAGACTAAGATGGATTGACAAATAGGCACCCCGGGATCAGGGGCTTTAAAGGTGCTCACCTGGAATGTGTCTGGGTGGAAATCTCGTGCCTCAGAACCAGGGTGCCTTGTTTTCCTAAGGAATTACGAGATAATTTTCGTCCAGGAAACCTGGTTAATGGGGGAACTTACCCTCTGGGATTACCAGGTGATTGAGCAGCCGGCGCGTAAGATCTTGGCAAAGGGTAGACCAAGGGGGGGTGGGCTGGCCTGTATGATTAGCAGGAAGCTGAAGGCTAAGGTTACCCCCCTATTAAATGACTCAATGTTTGTTTGTGGGTGCCTTCTGGAATTTCAGGAGAATTTATTATTGGTTGTAACAGCTTATATCCCCCCAGTTAATGCTCCCAGTTACCAGGAGGAAATATGGAGAGATATTACATCTTATTTAGTGGATAATAGAAGGAAATACCCAGAGGCAGACCTACTCCTAGCTGGGGACTTAAATGCAAGGATGGGTATTTGTGATCATGACCTATTCAATTTTGGGTCTTTTTGGCAGGAGGAAGTCCCATCCCCCCTCCTGGAAAGATTTTCAAAAGATGAGGGGTTAAATGGGCATGGGGTTTTGTTGGCCAAATTATTAGTGGAACTGGATTTATATGTCTTAAATGATAGGGGGTGGGGGGTGATTATCCGGGACAATTTACTTATATTGCTAAGCAGGGGAGTAGTTTGATTGACTACTTTGTAGTATCCTTGGAGATGGTTGCCAGGGTAACAGATTTGTTAGTAAAGGATTGGCCAACAGGTGATCATATGCCAGTGGTCCTTACCTTAATTTTGGCCCGCCGGCACTCTCCTCTCTGGAGTCGGAGAATCATGATATCGCCCTAGGTAGGAGGAAGTGGGATGATGAATTGGCTCAGTCTGTGGCTTAAATCGGAGAAGGGAAATTTGATTAGAAATTCACTTTTGCAGGCATCCCCCTTGGAGCTGTTAGGGGCCCGGTTTCGGGTCCTATTGGAGTGGTTGTCCCCTATGCTGAGGGTTAACAAGGCAAGAAGGAGGGACGACAGGGAAGGACCAGGTGAGTCAGAGTCCTGGTTTGATGACAACTGCCGTATGGTGCGCCAGGATCTCCGTAGGGCCTATAGAACTTTTAGGCACTCAACCTCAGATCAAACAAGGCTTGAGTTGGTGGCTAAACGGGGAGCATATAAGCTATTATTAAGAGCAAGGAGGGAGAATTTCTATAGGCAGAGGTGCGCAGCGATTGAGGAAGCTTCCAAGGACCTAAGCTCCCAGAGATTTTGGAAGTTGGTTAGAGGATGTGGGAAGAGATCGAATACGGGAAGTATGAGAATTCCCTCGAAGGTTTGGGAGGAGCATTTTTCAGTGCTATTTTCACTCCCCCAGATAACTGAGCCCAGATTGGCTCTTTGGCCAGTTTCGATGGTGTGGCCTCCTGTGACCCCAGAAGAAATAGTGGAGCTGATTTCCTCGTTGAACACCGGGAAGGCGCCAGGGGGAGATTTTTTACCGGCTGAATTATTTAAGGGGAATGTGGAATGGTGGGCTGAAGTACTGGCTGCTCTTTTTACCGCTGTTAACACGATAGGGAAGGTGCCGGTGGAATGGCTAGAGGCTTGCTCAGTATTCTAGGAAAGTTATATGCCAAGTTTCTGTTGGGTAAACTAAAAAGATGGATAAAGGACCAGGATATTCTTGGTTCAGAACAAATTGGGTTCTGTGAAGGATGCTCAACAATAGATCATTGTTTTTTTATTTCCCATCTTGCTCAGAAATATGGTGTGGCTGGGAAGGCTTTGTATGCGGTGTTCATCGACCTCCGCTCGGCATTCGATCTGATACCAAGGGAACGTCTTTGGGGGAAATTATATGAGCTTAATATAGATGGGCGTTTGCTTCACCTAATAAGGGAGTTACATACAGCCACCTCAATTAGGGTTAGGTTGAATTGTCAGGGGGCCACAACAGGAAAAATACCAACTTTGAGAGGGGTTAAGCAGGGGTGTGTTTTGGCCCCCACCCTCTTTAACCTATACCTAAATTATTTGAGTAAAGAGTTTGGGGTGGGTAAATGTCATCCACCTAAGGTACAGAATACTCATATTTCGTGCCTATTGTATGCGGATTACACCGTTCTGATGTCTCGTACCCAGGTCGGTCTAAGAAGGGTGTTAGATTTATTTGGAAGTTACTGCCAGAGGAATATGATTGAGATAAATTTCCAAAAGACCAAAGTGATGGTATTTTCAAATAAAGTAATAAAACATAAGTGGTATATAGGTACAAATGAGTTAGAGCAAGTAAGGGTCTTTAAGTATTTGGGTCTCCTCTTCCATTCGTCAGGCAGGTGGGTAGTACAGTCTGAAATGGCCGGTTTGCGTGCAAAGAAATTATCTAAAGTGCTGCTGGATTTTTTCCGATCCAACGGGAGAAATCTTATAAAGCCGGCGATTAAAGTTTTTCTGCTTAAACGCATTCCTCAGATATTATATGGTGCACACCTATGGGCTCTAGATAAAATGAAGATGTTGGAGAGTAGACAGGCTGGATATTTGCGCAATTTATTGCTGGCCCTACCGGGGGTAAATATACTAGACCTTTATATAGAATGTGGCGTCATCCCCGTAGAGGAAAGGATCTGGAAAGGAGCATTAAATTACTGGCTAAATCTTCATTTTGGACTAGCCGCCCCACTTTCATGTTTGGCCCTGGCAGAGTCAAAATCTAATAGATGGGTGCAGCAGCTGGGGAGGAAACTGCACCTTTGGGGATTTTCCTGGGAGGCTTTGGCCTCTTGGGGGTATAAAGTGGCTAGGACGCTGGTCGCTCGGAGATTGGCGGATGTTATATATTTTTATATATTTTATTGTATTTTATTTTTGTTGGGTTTGATATTTTATGTGTTTGGACATATGTGCCATGTTCTCTCAGGAATGTATTTATCCATTGTTATAGCCAAATGGCTAAACAAATAAACTATTATTATTATTATTACTGTAGAAGGCTGCTGCATGGAAAAACAACCTACAAACCCTCCAACCAGGTTCTGGTATCTTTTAAGCAAAAGACGTTTTCATTATGGCAGAGAAGAGAATAAGCAAACAGAAACATAGAGCAGGAACAAAATGCAAGGATTATTGAGCACAGTCCCCTCCTTGGTGCTGGATTTGTCATACCTCAGTCATCCCAGACATACGCTCATCCAGTTTCTCCTTAAAAACCTCCAATGATGGAGAATCCACGGCTTCCCTGAGTAGCCCATTCCATTGCCTGACTGCCCTTACAGCTAGGATTTTTTGCCTGATGTTCAGTTTAAACCTCCCTTGCTGCAACTTGTATCCATTGCCTCTTGTCCTGCTGTCCATAGCAAGAGTATTGTTCTCCATCTTCATTATGGCAGCCTTTCAAATATTTGTAGGTTGCTACCATATCCCCCCTTAGTCTTCCTTTCTCCAACCTGAACATACCCAAATCTTTCTACCTCTGCACATATAATTTGTGTTTTAAATGCTTTATCATCTTTGTCACTCTGGGTGATTTCAGACGTTATGTTTGTCTGAAATCACCACAGTCAACCCCAGTCAACCGCATGTGTGTGTGTGTGTGTGTGTGTGTGTGTGTGTAAACGGAGGTGAACGTCTGTTTGCACGCATCCAGATGTTCACCTCAGTCAACCACCCCCCACAGTAAATCTAACCACGCTTTGTTCTCCCGCACCACGGCGGCGAATGAAGCGTGGTTAGGGGGAATCCAGAATGCGGTGAAGGAAAAGTAACGTCTGTTACCTTACCTCCACCGCATTCTGGGGTCCCGGTGGTGGGTGGCAGCAACGGCCNTGCCTGTCTTGGGGAGGGTGGGCGGCCAGGGAGCGCAGGGGGTGGGGCCGGGTGGCTGCACGCTGTGTCACGTAGCCCTGCCCCCTCCAGGTGGGGGGGTGCCCCTTTAGATGTTACGGCCGGGCGCTTTCACCACAGGCCGTGGTTTGGTGCTCCCCATGGCCGGGGGCAAAGGGGGGAACGTCTGTTGGCTCCCCCCTTTACCCCCGGCCGTGGTCTGAACCACCCCATGGTGCATGGTGAAAGCGCCCGGCCATAACGTCTGAAATCACCCTCTGTCTGCTTCTCTAGCTACACATCCTCTGCCTCTCTATAACTACTTGTAGGATTTTAACAAATGTGACGGTGGCATGCTTTGGCCCGCAAGCCGCTGGCACATTTGTTGGTGCGCCATCAGATGTTTGCCTGGGATTGCTCCTAGGTTTGTCAGTGGCGACCCCGGGATGCAATCTCTGAGACCTCTGCCAAATCAAGCCTGGGATACCATCTGCCCGATCAAGCCAAAGTGAGCCACAGTGGGATATCATATGTGTTTTAGCTCACCATGACCCAGCCCAGATTGGGTTCGTCAAGGCCAGCTGCCAAGGCAGGGGGTGGGGCACTCGGCGCAGGGCTGGCTGTACATTTGTGTGGCTCCCCTCCCTCCTTGGCAGCCTGGCCACCAAACATTTGTTGGCCAGCCTGACCCAGTCGGGACCGTGTTGGTGGCTGTTTCCCAACTCGGGTTAGGTTGAGACGGCAGCACTCCGCCATCACTTCTGTTAACACCCATAAACTTGGGAAATGCATGGTGCTTAGCCAAGAAACCTAATCTTTATATAAAATAGGGTTATATTACCAGTCTATCTTTCTCCATTGAGAGGGTTTCAGAGTCTGCATTGATGGCAAAGTGTCCTCATCATTCCAGTTGAGTCCCAGTACAAACATGAGAACTATAGTAATAATAATAACTAATAATGTTATTTATATAGAGCTCCGCCTACAAAGTGGTGTTTGGAGTACTTTACAATATATGTTAAAATACAGTAGAATACAGTCAAAGCTAAAAATCCATTTAAAATCTGATTAAAACAGTCTAAAAAGGGAAGGTGATGGGACAAATACATTTAGGGGAAACCAGCAGCAGATCCTCTAAAAGCACACAGAGAATAAAATCTTCAGTCGCTTTTTAAATTTGAGAAGGGAGGAACAGAGATGTACATATGCAGGTAATCAATGAGTTCCATACCAAGGGACTCACCACAGGAAAGGTCTGATTGCCTGTCAACTTAAGGTGCAGTGGAAGGATTCCCAAGCAGCAAGTGGTTACTGGGGGCAGATAGCTGTCAAGACAAGGTTCCGGGAGCAGGTCCGAAATATAGCTATAAAGTTCTAAATGGCTTGGACCCTACATGTCCTACCGCCTCTCTCCTTATATCCCTTCATAGCCCTTAAGATCTGCCAAGAGTGCCCTCTTGCAGGTCCCCATCATTGGCCGAGTTTCATATGACCCAGACTCACAGAGAGGCATTTAGTGGCTGCTCCACAGCTTTGTAACTCCCTTTCATTGGAGGTTCATACACCTAAGCCCTAGTTTGAATGTTTTCCAGAAGCAGTGTAAGACCTTTTTATTCAGCCAGGCATTTAATATGCAGGGATAGACTGGGGAGCGAGGGGGTGTTTTTAATTATGTATTTATATTTTTATATGTATTTTTTGTATTTATTGTACCTCCCAGAGCCTATGGGGATAGGACAGCATATAATAAATAAATTAAACCATTCCAGGCCCTGAAATCAGCATGATCTTAAATTTAGTCCATCACTCTACAGGCAGACAATGCAGAGAACATAGGGCAGGTGTAATATGATCATGGCTGCCCAAACCAGTAAGCAGCTAGAACTAACACAGCCAATGTCCCCCTTTCAGGGCACAACATCCTTTGATATCCATACATGAGTCGTTTGTAGACATAAGAAATAGCCAGTTGACTCCAAAAGTGCAGTTTGTACTGCCCAAACCTGCTGATTTCAGTAGTTCCAATATTTCTTTGTAGAGGCAAGACAAGTAGGGTGGTCAGGTATGCAAATTTTAGAGGACGCTTATGAGAAATACAGGTTACAGGGCTGCATTGGCACCAGTGCAGCCCTGCAACCTGTATTTTTAGTGTTCTCTAAAATTTCCACGTGTGAAATGGGAGGTGATAGCAGGAATTTGGTACAGTTCTTCACTGCTTCTTTTTGATGGATTGGGGCCATCCCATCAGCTCTCCTATTGGTCATAAAAGGGATAAAAACTACCAATTTTGACCAATTTTTTCTCCCATCCATATACCCTGCAAAGCCTCTCTGAGTGAACAGTTCTTGATTGAGGTTCTGGGTTTTTTGTCTGTGGCATAAACTGCTGTAGTAGAGAAATACAAACCATGGCAGCATGAACTATTTTGCTTGTTTCAACTCTGAAAATATTGGTGTTTAAGAGGAGGCTACTACTGCTTGCTTCCTGACATACTCTTCCCATCCCTGCAAACCTCAGCCATGCATGCTAATGTGGAGGAGCTGAGCACAGTAGAAGTGGGGAGCATGCTTTGAGGCCCCCACTGTCAAAAGCCCCCACATACCAAAGGATGTTGTGCCTTGAAAAGGGGACTTGAATGGCTGTGTAGTTCTAGCTGCTTACGGGTTTGGCCAGTCATGATATTATACCTGCTCTGCACTGTCTGCCTGTAGAGTGATGAACTGAATTTAAGATTACGCTGATTTCAGGGCCCTGGACATATATTTGGGACCTGCGCCCGGAACCTTGTCCTGATAGCTGTCTGCACTCAATAACCACCCGCTGCTTGGGGATCCTGCCACCGCACATTAATTTGGCAGGCAATCGGGTCTTTGCTGTGGTAGGTCCCTTGGTATGGAACTCATTCCTCCAAAATGTACATCTCATTCCTCCCTTCTAAAAGTTAAAAAGTGCCTGAAGATTTTATTCTCTATGTGCTTTTAGAGGATCTGCTGCTGGTTTTCCCTGTCCCCTGCTGTCACTCTTGCTTCAGCTCCCAACCACAGCTCAGATCTCTTCTTAGTATTGATCCATTTCCTGTCATTTACTCCCAACAGTAGTCAGACATTTCATCCTTCAACCAATTTAGCTAATAGATGGGTGAATCCTGCATGGACGCATCCATAGCATTCCATGGCAATGAGTTTTCCAGGCAGGCTAAAATATTAGTCATCTAGGCAGAATAATTAATTGAAGAATCATTAATTGGCCTGGAGTTGGTGGTTCCATTCTTTAGTTGCGCCTGTGCTTATTATCATTTCTTCACAGAAAGGTTGCCTTCTTCTTACACACCAGAGGCTAACAAGACACCACCTGTGCTGGCATTAGGCATGAGAGGGCCTAAAGCATGTAGCACCTTGCAGGATATCATGGATCCTTCTGACCCACAGCTAGCCAGCATGACAGACAGCTGCTCCATCGATGCCATCTATTGCAGAAGCCAAGCTAAACCCCTCGCCTACCTGCCCTGCCCCACATGGAGAGGCATGTGCACAGGGAGCTGTGTATCTGGTTTGGAGAGAGAATATGCTTTGATGGGATACTTCACGTGGGCATCCAGAACCCTTTTGACAAGTACAACAAATCCAGGTGATTATCCTGACTATTCCTGAGCTCTCACAACTCTAGCAGGAGGGGAGCATGCAGGCCCTAACTCCTTGTAGGCAAGGCAAGACAAGGCCATGCAGGTGAGCAGCATTATCCCAGGCATCAGAGATTGCCAAAGGCAGAGCTGGATGGCAGCTTGCTTTTTGGTATTTTCCGATGGGCTCCTGATACCTTTTTCACCACTGATCCTCTCTGGTCTCCTCCATCTTCTCCCATGCTGCTTCTCTGGCAGCTGAAAAAACATTATTTATTTATTTATTTATTTATTTATTGGGACTTGAAGCTCACCCTATCCCATGGGTTCAGGGCATGTTACAACACATAAACAAAATCCAGTATAAATGTAACCACCCTGCCCCCCTAAAACACTACAGAAATGTGCTCTTTGCGACTCACCTCTGACAGAAGAGGGGCTGCAGCATACTGCACCAGATGCAACTTCCAAACAGTAGGGGTGGGAAGTTCGGATCATCTGGTATCCGATACTGCCGGTATTTTGGTGTACTGGCAGTATCGGATTATTCTGGTATTTGGGGGGTATCGGTACCAGATCTTTTTACATTGCGGCCATTGAAATGAATGGCCACAATGTAAAAAAAGAAAAGAAAAAAACCCAACACTTTCCGTCCCCAGTCCAGGCTGCACGGGTGGAAGGGGGGACACCCCCCATCCACCCTGCCCAGCCTGGATTTTTTTTAAAAAAAAATTTCCCCGAAGTCCCTGCTAGTGTGGGCTCCGGGCCGCTGCTGGTGACCCAGAGCCCGCACCAGCAGGTAGGTGTACTGGTACTAGGGTGATCCCTGGGTGGGGGGTGGTTTAACACACACCCCACCCCAAGGATCACCCTACCTCTCCACCCAGGGATCGCCTATCTTTGGCGCTCCGGGTGGCGGCAGAGGCAGCGGTCCGGTGGCTTCAGCACTGGCTGTGTCTGCCGGCTTCAGTGCTTTCTAGGCCTTCCGGGGAAACCCAGAAGTTCCCCAGAAGGCTTAGAAAGCGCTGAAGCCAGCAGACACAGCCAGCGCTGAAGCCACCCGGACCGCCACCTCCGCCGCCGCCTCCACCCGGAGCGCCAAAGGTAGGCGATCCCTGGGTGGGGTGGTAGGGTGATCCCTGGGGTGGGGTGGGTGTTAAGCCACCCCTCACCCCAGGGATCACCCTAGTACCTGCTGGTGCAGGCTCTGGGTCACCGGCAGCGGACTGGAGCCCGCACTAGTAGGGACTTAGGATAAAAAAAAAATTTTTTTTTAAAATCCAGACTAGGCAGGGTGGGGGGGTGCCCCCCCTTCCACCCACACAGCCTGGGAGGGGGAGGTGGGAGGTATTTATTTATTTTCCATTGATTTCAATGGGGACAGTTCCCCATTGAAATCAATGCAATAAATCCGGCACCGGTAATCCGGTTTTAATCCAGTAACCCGGTATTTTGCATACCGGTAACTGGTAAAACCGGTAACCGGTATTTTGCCTGATGTCCCACCCCTACCAAACAGTCTCTCATAGAGGGAAGCCCCTCATAGAGCACATTGCAGTAATCTAACCTCAAGGATTCAAAGGCACGGTGATGGTGACCAAGTCTGAATCTGATAGAAAGGGTCACAACCTTCTCACCAGATGGAGTTTCTGGCCACCGCTGCCACAACTTGTGATGGAACATAGGGGAGTAGGCAGTCTTACAAATATGTTGGGTGGCCACAAAAGACTTTCATCAAGGGAAGGTACAGGGAACCTCCAGACCATAGAGGAAGTCTGGGCCACAGCTGTTTTTTATTTGGCCCTTTTTAAGTTCCTGGATCTGGCCCATGGAACGAGTCCCTAAGCACATTCCCTATGCACCCCAACCCCACCTGCTATGTGGTCTGTGGAGCACTAATTTTCAGAATGACCCATGAGGGGAAAGGTTCCCTGCCCCGATCAAGGGGATGAGTGTAAAAAGAAGTACCTGCCAGCGAGCCTCATGACCTCCAGGATGGAAACTGTAGGAACAGACACCGTTTAGTAATGAGGAATAGATCTCCTCTATTCACCCTGCTAGTATAGCCTGTGTTGCGTAACAGCCATGTGGACACTGCACTGTGAACAGCACAGCCTCAGAGGAGATTAGAGTACTCCAGCAGGCCAGGTTACTTGCCACTGAAAAAGTGGCTGCCTGCTAAACAATTTCTGTAACAGCAGTGATGTCAGGCTCCAAGAAATTCTGCCCTCTGACTCCTCTACCGGATACAGCCTGAAACTGGTAGTAGCTTCAGTCCTTAGCTCCCCTTCCTCAGGATGCTATGAGGAGTAGTTTGTCTTCCAGGATGGTATTACAGAATCAGATAGCTGTAGCTGGGAGTGAGAAATAGGGCTGATGCGGCAGCAGCTCTTACCGCACTGCAATTCCATTCCTAAACCTCGGCATCCCACATTGCACTTCGCAGAATTCCGCCCGGTACCCTGCGATTCTGCAATTCTTCTGCTACAAGAATCCACAGATGCGGCATGTATGTGTTTCACCGATTTGCTGATCGTTACCGTTGTTGCATAAAATCAGCGGTCTTTTCCCGCATTCCGCCAATTTAATATATGAGAGACAGTCATGAGCGTTCATCACGGTTCTGCGAAGGGAGTATGACTATGCAGCCGCTGCTGCGCTGTGCTGTCACGCTGTCATGCTGACTGTTGGTGCTGTGTGTCTCTCTGTGCCGCAATAACTGCCCATTTTTCTCAATACATTCATGCATGGACAACATGTTCTGGTTGGGAGTTCAAGGAACAGTGTTTTTATTTTATGGCAAATTGATCTTTTATGTAAACATAAATTAATCTCCAAACTAAAGATTTTTGACCAAAACTCCTGGTGGGAGTTTAAAGTGACCTGTGTAATGGCTGACAGAGTCATTTTTTACATCATAGGACCGGCTCAGAAAGTTGAAGGAATGAAGTGTGAAGTCCATGTAGAAGAGTGTCTTACAATCCTCATTCCTCACTTCCTCAGTCTAGAAGAAGTGAACTGAGCAACAGAGCTCTGTTAGCATAGTTATTAAGGTTCCCCACTTGCTATACAATTTGTAGCTGTCATTCAGCTGGTTCAAATCCCCACTGTTAAATGTAACTTCATTTTTATTTTTTTTACTTTTAAATTAGTGTTATTGTTTGTTTTGTTAATCATAAAATTATTGCTGTGTTTGGCATACTTTGTAACATAAATAATTTTAAAATGCTTATTTATTACATTAACCCAAGACTAACTGATTAGCGCAGCCGAGCCAGGCGGCGTGATGAGTGCTATTATGCCCCGCCCCCTAG